>OZ007499.1:32361629-32666752 GCA_963931805.1 Microdon myrmicae
AATATTTTTAAGTATAGACGTGTAAGCCTGGTCGGCAAATTGTTTTTAGTTGTCCATTTATCAGGGTAGTCAAGAGTTGGATTTGATTTTTAATAAAAGGGGAGTAACTGCTATGTAGTTTTTGTCTAAGCTGTTTTTTTACGCGTAACAGTTTTGTAAGGATGTTGGGTAAAGGTTTTCCTAGGTGATTATGAGGGATGGATGTAGGTGTGCGGCTGAAGAGGGCATTTTTTAGTATTTGCTCTATTCTTAAGGCTGCTTGATCAATGTCAGCAGGAAGTAGGTGTGAAGTCTCTGGCAAAGTATAGTCTGTAAAACTGGCAGGAATGTCTCTATTGACTGTTTTTTCCAGTTTGTCCTGGAGAAATTCGGGATCGGATTGAATGAGTAGCTTGGTTCGAGGGCTGGGATTTAGACAGTGGTGTGGACGGACCCATGATCTGATGGGAATTTGAAGGATACTGTAGAGAGGTTAGGTGAGTAGATGTCTACGGATTTTAGGAAAAAATCTATTGTTGATTTAGTAGAATTGGAGATACGTGTTGCCTGTAATGGACAGTCCGCATAGATATATGGATGGAGTTGTAGGAGTGCTAGAAGTTGGCAACCGTATTTATTGCACTTAGTGTCGTTAAATGAAGTATGCCGAGCATTCCAGTCTCCTCCTATTATGAAAGGTGCAGGTGGAGACTGTTGGATTAGTGATGTCGGAACTAGGGAAGTTTGGTTCCCGAGAAGGGTGAATGTATACGGACGACAGTACAAGCACTTTGTTGCTTTTGCCGTTTACTCAATATTATATATATTGGTGAACCTAATGTCGGAAAATTGGAATTTCTTGTGTATTAGAATTCCAGTACCTCCACGAGGTCCAGTGGTTCGTAGATTAGAAACAAGTGTATAATTCGGGATAGATACTCGGGAGTTTGGTTTAAGCCACGTTTCTGAGAGGAGGAGGATATCTGGAGAAAACTTGTCAACGAACAATCGAAGTTGTTGTCTGCCAATATTGGAATATATGGACTCTGCGTTGAGGGAAATTATGGTTAAATTAGCCATTAAGGGAGAGGATATGTGAAGTTATAAGAGATAAAATCTGACCATTTTTTTCTATTTCTGAGCTGTGCTTCAGTGTGGGCAGCATCTTCTGTAAACTACTTATGTATCCTGTGATGTCCAGATTAAGATCGTTATTGTTGGATAGGTGATTTCTTGTCATGTTATGGAAATCCTTGACAACGTTAGCGTATGGCATTCCTGGACTTGTAGGATTTATTGGTTGATTGACATGCGGCCGCCAAGTGTCCTGAACCTTGGCATCTTTTGCAATGAAGGACGTTTTGTTTATGTGGTTCCTCAATCGCAATTTCATGCGTGAATAGATATTTTATTTGTTTGAGCCGGGTGACATCAGTTGGGTGAATTTGTATGATACGTAGCTGCGGAGTCTTGTTAGTCCGCATGTAAGGCGTTTGGAAGTAGTCCAACCTGTTTATTTTCAGATCCGGACAGATCCCGAATATTTCTGCTGCAAGTTCCTCATTGGTCCATGCTGGATCAATATGTCTTAAGATGAAAGTCGCTGGTTTCAACTGTCCATGTTGAAAAGTGAAAAATTCAAGCTTATGTTGCACACGTTTTTCTACCGCCTTGTTGTGCGAGCGGATGAAGAGGGAGCGGATAAAGAAAGGAGGTATCGATGTATTGGTCTTGTATACCTAGCCATCACAACAACGAGCAAACATATGATCATGTAAAGCATTCCACACTCGTGTGGTTCCGCTAAAGAATGACTCTCTATGCTTATTTGTGCGCCTGAAGTTCACTTTCAACGTGAACTGATGCGCATTCACAGATTGATGGGTATCACGAGAAAATGTCTGAAGGGGCGGAACACATTCAGCAAATTCAGTTGAGCAACGACCGTGGTAATACCTATAGAAAAGAAATAGGCATGATACGTTACGCCTAGGTTCTAATGGCGGAATTAAACGACTTACGGCTGAGTCCTCAATAAGTTTTACTGCTCGCTTTTGCATCCTGTCGAGCACGTGTAGTACAGTTTTGGAATGCGCCTAGTCAAGTATGGAAGTTGTACTCCATTATGGGACGAATATCATCATCATCGGCACTACAACCGGGATCCGGTCTTGGCCTTATTTAGCAAGTCTCGAGGCTTATTAAATTTTCCATAATAATTTAGTTTTACGGGCAAGATTATTAGTCTTAGGGCGAATATACGCCTTGTAAATAGTGGCCAGGTTGGATGGAGTGAAGTATCTTTCGCATCTCTTAAGGAGCCCCATACATTTGACTGCACTTTTCGCAGCTTCAAATATGTGATCATTCCAATAAAAAGTCGAATTAATTCGAGTGCCGAGGATTGATAGTTCCTTGGCTTCGTTGGTGGAAGTGCCATTCATCGACAATATATTTACTTTGGGGTTCGCCTTTGATGACAAGCGGCAGCACTGAGTTTTTAGGGCAATGAATTCTACTCGGTTAGATAATCCCCATTGATATATCTTGTTCATGTCGGAATTCAATATATCAAGCATAAGCTGCTGCTTGGTAATGACATAATGAGAGTTTGGTGGGGAATGTTCATATGAGTATGAGAAACTCAATGTGCTATCATCAGCAAACGAGTGAATTGAGTTGTGAGTAATTGACAAGAGATCATTTATGAAGATGAGGAAGAGAGTGGGTGAGAGTACAAAACCTTCGGGAACACCTGCATTAATTTGATGGGAGGCAGATTTGACATCGTTAAGAACCATTTGAAATGAACGGCCAGAAAGATAGTTTTTTATCCATTAGATCAGGGAATTGTCCACTCCATATGAATGTAATTTTGATAAAAGTGCTGAATGTCAAACTTTGTCGAAGGCTTTTGAAATATCCAGTGCCACAACCTTGCTTTCACCAAAGTAGTGGATGGAATGGCTCCACTTTTCGGCAAGGAACGCCATCGAATCTCCTTTGGATCGGTTGCTACGAGCCATATTATTGAGGAGGTCATTTGATTCCAGATACTTCGAAAGTTGAAGGTTAATCAGTGATGCCATTACCTTCGAAAGAATAGAAGTTAGTGATGTGAATCGATAAGAAGAGGGGAACGATTAAGAACTACTTGAATTGAACGGCCAGAAGGATAGTCTGTTATCCGTTGGATCAGGGAATTTTCCACTCCATAGGAATGCAATTTTGACAAAAGGACTGTTTGCCAAACTCTGTCGGAGGCTTTTAAAATATCCAATGCAACAATCTTGCTTTCAACGAAGTAGTGGATGGAATGCCTCCACTTTTCGGTAAGGTACGCTATCGAATCTCCTGTGGCCCGGTTGCTACGAGCTATATTGGCGGACATTGAGGAGGTCATTTGATTCCAGATATTTCGAAAGTTGACGGCTAATCAGTGATGCCATTACCTCCGAAAGAATAGAAGTTAGTGCTGTGAATCGATAAGAAGAGAGGAACGATTAAGAACTACTTGAATTGAACGGCCAGAAGGATAGTCTGTTATCCATTAGATCAGGGAATTTTCCACTCCATAGGAATGCAATTTTGACAAAAGGACTGTTTGCCAAACTCTGTCGGAGGCTTTTAAAATATCCAGTGCAACAATCTTGCTTTCACCGAAGTAGTGGATGGAATGCCTCCACTTTTCGGCAAGGTACGCTATGCCCGGTTGCTACGAGCTATATTGGCGGTCATTGAGGAGGTCATTTGATTCCAGATATTTCGAAAGTTGACGGCTAATCAGTGATGCCATTACCTTCGAAAGAATAGAAGTTAGTGCTGTGAATCGATAAGAAGAGGGGAACGATTAAGAACCATTTGAATTGAACGCCCAGAAAGATAGTCTCTTATCCATTGGACCAGGGAATTGTCCACTCCATAGGTATGCAATTTTGACAAACGGACAGTTTGCCAAACTCTGTCTAAGGCTTGTGAAATATCCAATGCCAATATAGTCTTTTATTAATTTCCTTTGACATTTTTAACTGGTCGTCAGTATTGTTACTAGATACTTAAACTCTTTAACGTTCTCGAATATCTTTCCCCTGACGTTTGGGTGCGTTCCCGCCGTAACCATATATCTTGTCTTGTCTCCATCGATTCCTAGATCCACCTCTTTTGCCGCTTGCATGATGATTTCACTGTTTTTACTTACGGTTTCTAGAACCGCGAAGTCATCCTCAAATGCGAGCACTTGTGTGGCTCCAGGCTTAATCCGGCCACGTTGTTGCCTTGTACCCTTCTGATGACATACTCCAGTACAAGGTTAAAAAGAGATGGCGAGAGGCCACCCCCCTGTTTTAATCCGTCGCGGATTTCAAATGGTTCTGAGAGGTGGTTTTGTATTCCACTTTTATCATCGCATACATTTTTTATTTCCTGATATTTACTGGGAAGTGGTCCATTATCTCTGATCTTAATCTTTGTAGCATTAAAAACCATGACACGCTTCTTGCTATGCCTCTATAATTAGAAATTGTACACTCATTAATTAGTTTTGTCAGCTAATTATTACTCGTCTTACCATTTTTATTATTTCATCTTAGTATCTCATCATCATTAGCACCACAACCGGGAACCGGTCTTGGCCTTATTTAGCAAGTCCTGGGGCTTGTTAAATTTTCCATAATGATTTGTTTTTTCCGGGCAAGGTCATTAGTCTTGCGCCAGAGGCTCCCCGACGGGGAATCGAACCCCGCTCTCCCCCGTGACAGGCGGGTATACTAACCACTATACCAGTCATCTGCGTAGGCAGGTATCTGACTGGACTTGGTGACAATAGTCCCTCTAGTTGTAACGCCAGAGTCTCCAACGGCAGGCTGAAGAGGGGTCAGACCAGACCGTCCCCTTATCGGAATCTATTAAAGATGTTTATTGGTTTGGACAACAATCCCGCTATTTTTACTTGACTAGTTACGTTGGTCATGGTCAACCTACAAAGTCGTATTAATTTGTTTGGAATGCCGAACTCTCATGACATTATATAGTTCTACCCCGGTTATTATGTCGTAGGCGGCCTTAAAGTCTATAAATATATGATATTATGGAATCTTAAATTCCAGACATTTTTCCATCGCCTGCCTAAGGGCGAATATCTGCCTGGGATGAAGCCACACTGATATTGACCAATGATGACTTTAGCGTATGGGGCTATCCGATGTTGTAGGATAGAGGAGAGTATCTTATAGGCGGTACTTAGCAATGTTATACCCCTATAGTTGCTGCACAATGTGATATCTCCCTTATGTATGGGGCAAATTATTCCGCGACGCCAATCTTCCGGCATCTCGTCTTGCGCCCATACGTGCACCACGATCTCAAGAATCGCGTGATGTAACGCTGTCCCTCCATGTTTGATCAGGTCAGCTGGTATGTCATCGGTTCCGGGGTTTTTATTTGATTTGAGCTGTCTTATGGCTTTTGCTGTTTCCTCAATGCTTGGTGGCGATGTAGTACGGTACGCTTCCGTGCTTCTTGATCAACGAGGAAGAGATGCGAACGATGGATCCTGAATGGATGCTTGTTGTATGTTGAGTCCTGTTCCTTCGAATTTGGGTTGGACCTTGGGCCATCCGAGCCTTGTAAGTCCCTCGACGTGGTCGGTATTAATTCTGTTGTATATCGACATTTAAACTGTTAAAAACTATCAATTCGAAGTGCCCGAACCTAACACGGTCACCAAGGAACTCTCACAGCAGTAGCCGTAGAAAAAACAGACTAATTCTTTTTTGAAGTTTAATACATTTTATTTGTGGGTCTTTACACCAGTCGCGCTACGCAATAACTACTTTCTAATCTATTTTTCTTCTTCCTTGAAGTCTCGGACACATCACCCCTTATCGCAGATCCTCTTTGAGGTTTCTTGTTATCCATTAGCGTGTCTAGCTAATGCAAACAAGAGATTATATTGGACTTTAAATGGAGTCCGAGTCCATGGGAAATGGGTGAGAATATGGATGGAAATTTGGGTCTATTTGTGCATGTCATAAAACATCTGATTGTGATGTTTAGATTGCCGGAATTTGTGTCGGTGGATCAAATGAACATGGGTTTGGTTGGACATGTGTTTGATTGTACATACAATGCATGTAAAAAATGTGCATTGTGATGTTCGGATTTTTTAAATTGAATTCAATGTTCGACAATTGAACGTTTCGTTTCAATTTGCTTGACATTGATTTGGGGATATGAATATATGATCATCATCATCATCATCGGCACTACAATCGGGAGCCGGGCTTGGCCGTATTTAGCAAGTCCTGAGGCTTGTTAAAATTTCCATACTGATTTTTTTTTTTTCGGGCAAGGTTATTAGTCTTGCGCCAGAGGCTCCCTGACGGGGAATCGACCCCCGATCTCCCGCGTGACAGGCGGGTATACTAACTACTATACTATCGAGGAGCCATGAATATATGATATTGGAAGGAAATTCGATTTGTATCCATTATGGATGTCTGGGAAAAGGAAATGTGAGGAAAATGGTAGGGCTTCTTAGAGCACTACAGCGGCAGCATTTGGTCTTGATTTTGCATTGGTGGAGCCCCCAATTCTTCTGTGAGCTGACCATTTAGCAATTCATTGAAGTGCACTTCCCATCGCTCCAGAATACCTTCAGGATCGGTAACCAGATTTCCGCCTTTGTCCTCGCAGTAAGTGCGGCGTGGTTTGTACTGCGTCATACTGCGGATTATTTGGTAGAACGTCCGCGCCTGTTGCACACTTCACTCTCTACTTTCCTCTACTTCACACACTAGATTTTTTTCCCAGGCACTTTTCTTTTGCCTGTAGAGTCTTTTTTTTAGATCTTCTGAGCTCTTTGTATTTCTCCTCGCGTACCCGCGTCCTATGAGACTGCTGCATTGCCCGGTATCTCTACGATTACTGCCTAAGATGGAGTTGGCAGTACTAATGACAGTATTCTTAGGGCGTGTCCATTTCTCTTCTATGCCCTTACTCTTCCTCCATCGAGCTCTTCGAGGGCGAGTCGAGTCGTAACACATGACCAAAGGTGTTGCTGGTGTTCTCTTATTGCGTAAGGCAGCCATGTTGATTCGCACCTGACCCGCGGATCCAATATGTCTCCGTAAGGCAATCCGCGCTCGGAAAACTATACCAACAAGATAGTAATCCGATTGTACGGTGGCACCTCGGTACATTCGTACCCCATTAGGCTCGAGTAATGATGGCGATCTACCAACACGTGGTCAATTTGGTTGGGAGTGCCTCCATCAGGTGATACCCAGGTGGCTTTGTGGAAACCTGGTACTCGTAACTACCAAGTTCTTTGATGCTGCCAGTTCGATGACCTGTAGTCCATTGTCATTAGTGTTCTCATGCAAACTATGAGAACCCGTGTAGTGCCTGAAAACCGGCTCCCGGCCTATTTTCGCATTAAAATCACCACGAACGACTTTCGAATCGTATCTTGGCCAAGCATTGAGGGCCCCTTCGACGTTCCCGTAGAATTCTTCCTTTTCGTCGTCAGGTGACTCGTCTGTAGGTCCATGGACGTTTATGAGGCTTATGTTCTTAAACTTGCCTCGCACACGAAGAGTGCATAGCCTTTCGTTTATTGCATTAAAGCCGATGATGGCAGGCCCCAGTTTTTGACTGACTAGAAAGCCTTCCCCGAGCACATGGTGTTTTGCATCACAGCTGTAATAAATGTCATACTCGTTTCTTTGAATAACACCACTCCCCGTCCATCTTATTTCTTGTAATGCTGGTATGTCAGCCTTATATTCGGACAGGGCATCGGCTAGCTGTTGTGCAGCTCGAGCTCTGTATAGTGAGGGTTTGGCGGATGTTTTGCCTGTCTATAATTGGTGCAGTGTTCCGCCGAACACTGCTCGCAAATCGAACACAGAGCGAATCGGCAGAAATACAACGCCGAGAAATTGTCACAAATGAAACACAGTTCTATCTTTTGAAACACTCTTTTGTTTTTATTGCTATTTTTATTTTGTTATCATACATGTATTACCACGGATACATAGAAAAGAATTGCATTGTAATCGATGCAAAGTGTCACTACCGTTTCCTTAGCCGAACCACTAAATACATATTCGAAGCACACGAAATCCGACACACATCCACTTTCGACGACACGAAAAGTCTTAAATATATTTGTTGTTATAGATTGTTTCACGTTCGAGATAGTCTATCTTAAGCGCGCAGTTACTGATCTCATGCGATTTTTCGTGGTAAATTCGAAAACGTTATTTACAACGCGAACGTACGATCGTCCCAAAATTAACGGTATTTCTAAATCAAGCGCGTGTGACTGCGCACACCACCTCCTGTCAACCTCCTCGTCGCGTTGACCATCAAAATGGGACTCCTATCTCAATTCAAAAAATAAACCTGATACAGATCGTATCTATATCCGCACAGAGAATTTTCCTATTAGGTCTGCTAACAGAATTTCCGGATCTCTGTTAGCAGCATGTTATTACGTCCCAAGGGTAATTTAGATGCCTGTAAAGGAGAAAGTCGCTCCACACATACATAATCATCACCGTCGGTGGTGGTGATTGCATTTCATCCCAACGGCCTTCTGTTTGCGCAGCCCATCTGGCGCGCAGAACGGAGATGATTGTTAGGACGTACAGTCCGTGAGTTTGTTTGCCTTTTGTAAACACAAACCGAAATCCATTAGATCCTTCTGAGGGTGTGAAATTCAGAAGGGACCGTGGGATCAGAGTCGTTCCTTTGTGGGTTTTACACTCATATAATTTTTGAATTATCTCGTTGAGATAATTACGGTTGCCTGCAATTTGGTAGCGGATAGGTTGTCGCTGCCTTTGTTTGCTTGACGGATTTGGGTGGTCTTTATGGCAGCTACCCGCACGTGCAGCCGCTGGTCGGCTAATTTACCGGCGATAGCGATTCCTTGTAACATCGTGTAGATGTTCAGGATTTCCTGTTGTGCAGAGCTGCGATGCAATGCATTTCGATCGTTCGGAATTTCTCTAGGGAGCTGGATGAATGTATGGTTTTTACCTTTGTTTCAGGTATGCTACAATCGACAGGTTGAGCTTGGCATTGAAAGCTTTGGGACGTTCAGTTCCTTGCTTTTTCGTGTCGGGTTCAAAGTTGTGGTGAATGTTTCAGGGCCCTAGCGGACTTAGTGGCACGCGTCTGTGAGCGCGTGTAACGTTTTCAGGTTAGGTATGTTCCTTGCAGGGTAGGAACCCTACCTGGGTGAAATTGTGGGTTCCTAGAATGCTACAAGGGGATGTTCCATGAGAAAATCCTTAAATCGTTTAGCTATTTTCGTTTCCGTGGTCGTCGTCGTGTATCCGCTCCATATTCGAGGCTTGTTAAATTTGCCGCAACCTTTCTCAGGATGTCGCTGCATGCATTGGTTCACTACTTGGCCGGTGGCAAAGTAGCTATCCAGGGGTGTCACGTGGAGATTGCATGTCAACTTGGACTAAACAGGGACAAGCATCGTCCTGGTCTTCGGAGGGTTGAAAGCAATCAGAGACTTTGCTCTGTATGTTCGCTTACACCCCCCCCCCCCCCCCGCCCGATAGTTTAATACAATGAATTCATTATTGTTCAAATTCCTTTGTAACAAGGTACAGTAAACTAATTATTAGTAAATTTGCTTTTTCTTTTCGGCAATATTCCGAAAACGAATACATATTCCCGCGATACCCGTCATTCTGAACATACGCATCAATTCACGGTGAAAGTAAACTTCAGGCGAACAAATAAATGTAGAGAGTCATTCCTTAGCCGAACAACACGAATGTGGAATGGTCCCCCTGATCATGTGTTTCCTCGTCGTTGTAATGTCCGGGCTTTTAAGACCAATTTACATCGATACCCCCATTTCTTATCCACTTCCTCTCCTACGCGCGCACTGTGCTCTGACATTTAAAGGTACTCCAAAATCCCCTTTTGTGAGCGCGTTTGTGTAAAAAAAATCCTCTGGAACGGCCGGACGGAAGGAGCGCACGCTGGAAGGTCGGCCCATCAGGGAGCCTCAAGACCAAAGATACTCATAACACAACATACCAAACTCAATAACATTCTCATCAATAATCGGGTGATCTATTATTTGTTAAAAAAGGAGTTCCCAGGTGCATCTAACCATTTTCAAGTGATGGTTTTTTAATTCAAGCAAGCAGAAAAACGCCAAATACGTGTTTTCCCCTTTTTTCTGACATAATAAGGACATTTTATCTAGCTGGTTCCTGTCCTATCTTTTTTTCTTTTGTAATGCGCCTTTTGCAAAGCTTGAACATAGTGCAAATATTATCCCAATCGGTGAGAATTCTTTCACCAGCAAACACAAACTATTTGGCTCTTGCAATTTATGTTAGCGAACAACCGAACCTCTAGGATATGTAATAGTAGTTTTTTTGTACCATACCATAACATTTATTTGCCTGTGGGAACCCGGAAGTTCATGACCTCATCGACTCGACTCCGTCATCGTTCCCAGTCCTGTGGACTCTCCTTCCACGCTTGACCAGCCGCTCCGATCTTCTCAAGGTCAAACCTAACACTGTCTTCCCATCTCCGTCGCGACCGTCCTGCCGATCTTTCCCGTTGGTTTTTTTTTTGTAGTTTTGAAACCACATTTATTTTCCTAATTCTTTTTACATGTATAATATTAGGGGTAAATGTTAAACCCTTTTCTACAATCACAATCCTTAAATTAACTTACTGGCTCTATGCGAGCCCTCTAAATTACACATTGCAACTTGATTTTTATATATGCCTTTCGGCGTACATCTTTTTTTTTTTGTTTCTTATATATATATATATATATATATATATATATATATATATATATATATATATATATATATATGAAATAAGATATATATTAGAGGGACTCCTCGTTTACATTTATATGTATATATTATTATTACAATTTTTTTTTTTTTTTAAATTATTATAACAAACAAACACTTCAAAACAAAACGAATAAAACATAAAATACGAAATAAAAAATAAAATAAAATAGCTACACAAAAGTAATTGGGAAAGTTGGACAGGGGGAGGGCGGACAAGAGGAAGGAGAGCGTTGCTCTTGAGAGGCATACTATATCTGAGGAAGTGAAGTCCTCTCCTCGTTGAGAAGCCACCACCATTTGGGAGATGTTCGATCTGTGGCTGATTTATCTCTTTCACTGATCGCCGTGCTAAAACGCATGCGGTCAGGGGCATTGGAGATATCACTATCATGGAGAATTCGTTTGTCCCTGGCACCACGAAAAGCGTGGTAAATAATCGGGACTCCATGCACGTCTTGGATAAGGCCTTTTTGATCCAAGAAAGGGAACGCTGCTGGGGGAATAAATCCATTCTGGAGGGTATTCTCCAGATACATATCGTTGGGATAGAATGCTCCCGAGATAAGATTATTGTCACTGCACATTGCCCTTGCTGTGTGACCACGAATAATTTTAATTATGAAATTGTCTATCCTATTTAACCCTGATTTGTTATACAGGATTTTGTTGGGATCGAATTTTTTGTATTGCGACTCTGGTGTTCTATAAAGTCCGAGGCAGGAACGCAAACACAGCCATTCGAACACACGAAACTTCTCCATATAAAGTGGAGATATATTATACCATACTGGACAGCCATAAATCAAAACTGGTCGGATGAATGCCGAATACGAAATTATTTTGACTCTGGGGTCAAGAAGACTACTCCGGAATAGACTTCTTGTCATAGAATATGCACTTTTAGCTGCGGAGAGGGACGCTGCTACGTGCTTGTCAAAATATAAATACTGGTCTAGCCAGATACCAAGGTATCTAACTACAGTTTTCACTTGCAGTGGAAGGTTATTGTTACCTACAATAGAAAAGTGTTTCCAGTTGTATTTCGTATCCCTCGAGGCCCTGGATAGGGGCGTTCTGCAAAGAATAGCCTCGGTCTTCTGGAAATTAATCTTTAATTTCTAGTCGTCGCAAAATTGTTTTATTTTGTTGAAGTCATCTTGAAGGTGCCTATTGATGACGTCTATTTTTCCTCCTGTTCTGTACACCACTATGTCATCGACGTACGCAATGGCGTTTTCGAGAGAACTCACTAGATCACTAGTGTAAATATTGAATAGAATGGGAGAATTCACAGCTCCCTGCTGTAAGCCATTTTTAATTTGGATGGTCTTGTTGGAGAGTATGTCCCCGCATTTCACCACAAAATGTTTGTCCATATCATATCATAAATGATGTATAACAAATATTGCGGCATACCCAGGTTTGTTAACTTATAGACAAGTCCTTCTAACCATACGGTGTCGAAAGCCTTTTCAAAGTCAACCAAGCAGGCGCCTGTACATTGTCGCTTTGCCTTGTTCCACTGTATATCGGAAACAAGTTTCGTCGCTGCATGAACTGTATCATGTCGCGCTCGAAAGCCAAACTGGTTGTTGGGGATGATATCGTTTTCATCACACCAACCTATCAGTGCTTTGTTTATAATTTTTTCGAATACCTTGCTGATGTTGAGAAGCAGGCTGATCGAGCGCAGATTAGCTGGATTGCTCTTCTCCTTACCCTTTTTGGGGATAGGGTGGACTACTGCAGTCTTCCAATGGGTTGGATAGTGTGCATTGTTTAGAGCGTTGTTAAACAAAGTAGTGTATATGTTCACTGCTTCGCGAGGCAAGTGCCTTAGAACCACATTTGGAATGCTATCTATTCCAGATGATTTCTTATTTTTTATTGAGCTAAGTATGTTTCTAAGTTCATCCTTGCGCACAAACATATTTGTATTTTCATTTCTGACGGGAGAATCCGCCCTATTATTTTCGCCGAATGTGATGAAACAACGGTTTTCGGATCGCCAGTTGTGAAGTTGATTGCGCAGCGAGCAATGTCTTTGACGGGCATTGCTTTCAATTTCAGTGTTAGCATGACTTTAACGTTCGTTGAATTCGCTTTCTTTTGCGGATCTTCGACTACTATTACATTGGAGTTGATGTGCTCTAAGGTGAGTCCTGCGTTCAGCATTATCTGACAATTCTCGGGAGTCCGTGGAATTCGGAGACAGGGAATGTCATTGTGATCTTTTCTTCGACATATTTTCTTGATTTGTGAAAACATGTTCGGCCCGTTTGCTTGGACAGCTCGAATTCTGTTGCTCCACTCCTCATTTATTACTGCTCGGTAATTATCCCGGATCAGTTTTTGAAGATTTTTAATCAAGGACTTGATTGTTTTGATTTCATTGCTATTTGGGTCACTGAACTGCCTATAGCACAATTTCAGCTTCGAGACCAGGGTGCTCTTTTGCTTATACAAAGCATCGATAGTTGCATTTCTGTATCGGCGGGTATAGCCATCCATATGAGCTACTTTGGGGATGGAACGATTCATTATGTTAGTAACAATATCGTTCATAGTTAGGAGGTAATGATCGATTTCATCATTACGGAGGTTTCTATTAGTCGGTGGGTCTATGCCAATGTTGCGTATTTCTCTTTTTACTACGCGATCGAAACGCGATCAATGTGCTTTTCGGAAATCGAAAGAGTGTACCTGGTCGTACTGCTCAAGTAGATGGTACTCGTTTGGCACGTGTATTACGGCTCCAAGTCCGTAATGATCGCTATCGTACTCAATTGTGCGAAGACAATTTCGAGTAGTTACCTCGGTATCTGGTAACTGAATTCGATCATCTGTCATAAGTAAATCCAGGAAGGAGTTACCTCTTGGATAAGACGGTGTACTTGTAGCGTAAAATTCTAGTTTATGCTCGATCGTATTTGTTTGCCACCAATCAAACAAGGCATTGCCTCTGGTGTTCGAGGTCAGATTGCCCCAGGCGCTGTGCTTGGCGTTAAAATCACCTGCCATTAAAAAGTAATTGTTTTCCGAATCTAACTTGAGACTTCGGAAAAGCGTATCGATTTCACTGATAAATTGGGTACCTTGAACAGATTCAGGAGCGCAAGCAGCGACTATATATAGATGCCTTTGACTTTTTAGCGGAATGTCTATAATGCATGCCTCTAGCACCTGGAATTTGTGTACTTCCGTGCTGTAAACGACCTTATGGTGAAGACCTTTCTTAACTAAGATAGCGACCCCACCCCCTCGAGTAGAGTGTGGTCGATCTCGTCTAATTATGTTATAATTTTTGTAGCCCATTTTGTGCCTTTGGTTTAGCTTTGTTTCGCTAGCCAAGAGCACATCTGGGCATTCGACTTGGAGCAGATTGCCTAAATTATCCCTTCTTTCGATGTGGATTAGTGAATTTACATTCACAGCTATAATTTTTAGGTTAAGTTCAGACGGAGGGTTAAAGATTTTGATGTGGAGAGTTATTTGAGAACAGGGTTGAATAGAGAGTATCTATTCGTGCTCTTTGTTCAGTCAGTGTTCTTTGAAATTCGGCAAATTGTCCTTGCATGGTTAATAACATTGTTATTATTTCTGAATGTGCCTCTGGTGCAGGCATTTTCCCATTACTATATGTATGTTCCATGGATGCTGGTTGCTTAGGAGCACCGGCCATTTGTGCATATGACACACAAGGAGCCACGAAATTGTTGTAAGAACGAGTTTTCATTTTTTTCTCTTCTTCAACTTGTTTCTTTTTGGATTCCAATTTTAATTTCATTTGTTGAAATTTAGGACATCCTCTAAAATTAGCAGTGTGACCTGTATTTTTACAGAGGACACAGGACAGTGTTTTCCTATCTGGAAGCTGTTCCTTGCCCAAGGTGTATTCACCAATGATATGGTCGGAGAGGC
Organism: Microdon myrmicae; assembly: GCA_963931805.1. Classification (NCBI taxonomy): domain Eukaryota; kingdom Metazoa; phylum Arthropoda; class Insecta; order Diptera; family Syrphidae; genus Microdon; species Microdon myrmicae. The sequence continues at coordinate 32,376,386 of OZ007499.1, forward strand.
ACTTTACGCACCTGAATTGCATGTGGCAGTTTGATGCCGGGTGCCCGAAGCGTTGACAACACATACACTGCAATACGCGATCGATTTTTCTAATTTTTTTCCAACTTATTGTTTGGTGGTTGAGGTGTTTAATGTATCGGAGAACATCAACTTTACTGTTGGGACTCAGTGATACAATAAAGAAAGGCAATTTGCAATTGCGTTTTCTGGAGTTGGCGGTAGAGAAGGGTAAATTTTAAATTGTCGGTTTCGACATTTTTTAATTCCTCTAATACCTCCTCAGGGGAAAAACATGGATCAACGCCTTTTAGGAGCATGGAGATTATTTTCTCCGATTTCGGGGTGTACGTGTAGTACTCGCTTTTTGTCCTACCCAAAGCAGTCATTACTTTGCGATAACCTTCCATATCATCGCACATTAATTTTATTTTAGAATTATTAATTTTTTTTGTTTTGAAATTTTTGCAAGTTAACTCACCTAATTTTATAACGTCCTTTGTTTCCATGGACGTAAGTATTATAGGCGGCGCCTTTTCCTTTTTGTTGGTTACGATGTTCTGGTTTGTTTGCTGCTTCTGCATCTCGATTCTTTGCTGCCTTTTGTTTGCTTCCTGATGTTGTTCCTGACTTTTCCGTTGTGCTGTTGTATTTTCTTGGCTTTGTTGTTGCTGCACCAGGTCTTTTAATTTAAGGATTGCTTCTCTTCGTTTTTTGAGTTCCTCTTTTTTTTGTGTCAATATCCGCAAGAAGTTTTTCTAATTCCGCCGGATCTGTTGCAGTACCAGTGATATTGTTTTCTTCCTCAGCAGGTATTTCGATTTCACTTGGGTCAAGATCAACCAATTCGTTGAATTTTTTTCGCCGTCTGAATTTGGCTTGTGCCGCTTTGTTATAATACTCGGCTGTCGCTCGAGCCGGCTCCGTGTCATCGCTTTCAGGTCTGCCTGGCCCTTTTTCATGAAAGGCGACGAGCTCTTTAGCACTTTGTTTGTTTCCATAATTTTTTATTTTTTTATTTATATTTTTTATTTTTTTTTTACACAACCGCTCTCAGTGGCGGCCACAGTGTGTAATCCGCACTTGTTCACTTACACTCGCACGACGAATTTATTTATTTATATTTTTTTTTCTTTTCTTTTGCTTTCTCCTGTTGTCAGGTATACGTCTTATCTCTTTGACGTGTTGGTAACGACTGATCTTTCCCGTTGGTTACCGTCAAGAATTCTGCGCACGGTCCTATCGTTGCCCATTCGCGCCACATGTCCCGCCCATCTTAATCTTCGCGACCTGATTACTCTCGCTATTGTGGGTTTGCGGGATAGCTCTTTCAATTTGTGGTTGTGGAGTTTCCTCCATTGTCCTGCCTCCTTATTATATTTACCTCCCAAGATACCCCTTAAAAGTTTATTCTCGAATACGCGGAATTTGTTTTCTTCCCGTTTTGTGAGAGCCCGTCTTTCACATCCGTATAGAGCAACCGTCATGATTATGGTTCCATAGACACGGATTTTTTTTTTTTTTTGAAGGAAAGTATAAATATTCATAAAATATTTCAAAAACCAGCTCCTGTAAGCACAGATTCTCAGGGAGCATTGTATCATTGGCTTATACCTCATTCGCTTACGTATGTGAGTGTGTGTGCTGAAGATGTCCACTGCTGTTTAGAATAAGGATGAATTCCTTTTAACACAACAATTGGAAATTAATCTCTTTGACCTCTTGTAGTAACTCATCCGATACGTTATGAAACCGCGAAGTATTTCACATTATCGTTAGTTCTGGTTTGACCAGAATTTATCGGTTCAAAGTTAGTTAACTTACATTACTAAGACAATTTTAGGACGATAAACGAATATTTTCTAATTTGCTTGATGAATACTACAAGTATGCCTTTACGATTCTTAGCAAGCGACAACTATTAGGGTAAAATATTTCATTTGTACACTCGGCAATAGATTTCCGGTTTCAGTGTTCCTTTTGTGTGCCAGCTCAAGGGGGGTAACAAAAAAACAAAACCATAAAATGACGATTATCCAATGTATATTTACTATTAATTCTCAGTTAATATTTTTGAATAAAAAAGTAATATGCTTTGATAAACCTTATTTTGAATCAAAATAAATTTATTATACGCATATACTGTCAAATTTATAATCCAAGGATCACAGTATCCACTTGCTGATTAACCTGATGGACAGACTTACATAATTAGTGTTACGCACAAATAGTAAATTTAAAGATAATTAACCTATTTGCCTATATTAATTTTTTCGCACCCATCTGCCAAACACTTTCAAATGTTTATATTCCACTTAATGATCTACTGCTGCTATTATATTTTAATATTGCCGCGGGCATTACATCGCTCGCTTTGGGAAAATAGACAAATGTAAATTTCATTAACGAAACCAGACTAATATTCAAAAATGAGATTATAAATAAATTAAAAGATCTTATCCGTTATTTTTTAAAGCCAACAAAAACTGTTTTACCGCTTCCAATCGAATTTAAAATGTCACCCATTTTTGTTTTGTTTAAGACCAACATATATTTTACTAATATTAATAACTTAGGCTAAATTTATTAATTAACTGTGAATGCTAGTTAATACCAATCAGGTACAAAAATACAATACAACCATGTTAATCAATTTCAAACAAAACAAACGAAACTAAATACAATATTTTAGAGAATAATAAGTTTTACTGCAGTGATATATTTTAAATCCAAACGTTGAACGCTAGGATGTACCATAACGTTGTTATGTTTGTGTAATGTAACTTAAACAAAGAGCGAATGTAAATCTATCAAGTACAAGTAAATAAATGCAAAAATTCTATTGAAATTAATGTTTGTTCTTTTGTTTAATTTGAAAACGACATGATCCATGACAAATGTAAACACTGGGAAAATCATCATCATCATCATCGGCACTACAACCGGGATCCGGTCTTGGCCTTATTTAGCAAGTCCCGAAGTTTGTTAAATTTTCCATAATAAATTGTTTTTCCGGGCAAGGTTATTAGCCTTGTGCCAAAAACTGAGATAATATTGTACTAAAAATATTATGGAGACTATACAAATGATTCTGTGTTGTAGTTATCAAAGCCGAACCTCAGAAAGAGCTTTCATCAACGGTATATTGGTCTGTTATTTTCGAAGGAAGAATACAAGAATCAACGTCTATATGGAAAGTCAGTTATGTGTGATTTTCACAGCAAGAACTTTCTGTATATACCAAACAATTTCCACAGTCTTTGCTCAGAAATATTTCTGTGTAATTACTTTTACATACGTTCTTGTACGTCAAACTTAAGTTTTCAGATTTTCGAACGCAAACATTCATGTGTTGTAGTCCACTACATAAACTCCCTTTCCTAGTCAATTAACATCGCACAGGATTCATTTCAATCACACACGATTCATTTTAATCCAATTAAGATAACATCGCACACGGTGCGATTCCTCGTTAATTGCTCACCTGTGACGCACAGTCACTCCTCAAGCGCTACACGCTACCCAATTACGAGTATATTTTTGCATTGTATAGCATATACAAAAACAAGCGCCACACCTTACATGGGACACCACTGGCGTCTACAAAAATGCTGGATAACGACAATTGCCATACGCCAGGTGTCATCATACCGTTGAACGGAACTCCCGTCAAAATGCTGACGCCTACGAAAGACAGGCACACGGATAATGACGAAACGAATCGCTTTAAAAAAGGCCACCGCACTTTAAGTGGACCAATTAAGTGAAATATCCTTTAAGCGGATTCAATTAAGCGATACGAGTTGCTTGAGCCAAGGCTACTGCACTTCAAATGGACTAAATCACTGGCGATAGCAATTAAGCAAAGCAAATGACTCGTACCAGGCGATTGGACTCAATATGGGTCATGCCAATTGAAGAAGAACTAGTTGCATCGTTTGCGATTGTTCCTCAAAAATGTTGGTAAAAAGGAGTGGTTGCAAAGTGAATAATTCAAAGTTAATTGATCAGAGTAAAAGGTCGCAGCCTTGCCATGGAACAGCGGACCTTTTACTCTAAATAAAATAAGACAGTTAAGTGAACAAGCAAAAGGTCGCGGCCTCACACAAATCATCATCATCGGCACTACAACCGGGAACCGGTCTTGGCCTTATTTAGCAAGTCCTGAGGCTTGTTAAATTTTCCATAATGATTTATTTTGTCTGGGCAAGATCATTAGTCTTGCGCCAGGGGCTCCCCGACGGGGAATCGAACCCCGGTCTCCCGGGTGACAGGCGGGTATACTAACCACTATATTATCGAGGAGCCCTCACACAAATACAGCGGGCCTTTTGCTATCAAGTAAAATATGAAGTTAAAAAGTAAATAAAAGGTACAGATAAAAAACGTCTTCAGTGCTTAACTCTCAACGACAAGTTAACCCCAACGCTCACATATTGTGGCGCAGCCGATAGGATCAGGGAAGATTAAGTTCAACACTTGTTAGCGCTTGAAAAGGCTAAATCTATACAACAATCCTTCCCTGTACAATAACATTATCATTTTTTGGCGCAGCCGGTAGGATCGAGGAAGCCCAAGTTCAATATTTGCAAGCGCTTGAAAAGCCTTGATCTGTACAATAACCTTATTCTAACGTAGTGGGCAAGACACCTCTACGCTTCGTCCGAGAGTTGAGTCTGGCTTCGGAGGTACGATTCGATAATTAGTAACTAAATCAACAAATAAAAACACCGGATACAAATTAATAAAAATTGAAATACAATGGAAATAAAACCAATAAACATTAAAAATTGATCAAAACAAGAAGAAAACGACGTCAATGATACTACCAACAGAATCAAAAACTGAACCCACCACATACCAGATAAACACAACAAAAGCAGTAGACCAGCAGCCGCAGCTGAGCAACAACCGACAAAAGCAACAACAACAGCAGCAATTTTTTATAAGATAAGTCACAATTTTTCTCTTATTAATCAATATGTTACCCTTACTTAAGTATAATTTACATTTCAAATTAAATTAGTCATATGTTACCTGTTATATTATTAAAGTTCAATTAATTATCCCTCCCCCTTTGAATTATTGACATCTCGTGTCTTCACATATATCCTTTCCTTCCCTCCAAATCAGTAATTTCCTTTTACAATAGAATATCCCCAAAAACAATAGTAAATAATTTAAATAAAAGTAAACCCCATTTAAAACCCCACTTACATTACAATAGTCAATTGCCTTCTATTAGCCTTAGTCGCCCCCTATTAGCCAAGTCCGCCGCTTAATAACTATCGTGGAAGCGGAACGAAAAAGGATATGTGGCGAAAGACACGAGATTGTTTCCTCCCTTGTTAATCGAGCAGTGAACGAGTGTGATTGTCGCGGAAAACAATATTTAAATTAGCTCGGTCTCTTGAAATTCAAACGTGGCGAGAGGCGGTTCGTTCGCAAATTTGTTGCAAATGAAATTGTGAAAACTATTTAAAATAAAATAAATCGGAAATAAAAGTGAAGTTGTAGTTAAATGACTTAAAACTATTTAAAATAAAATAAACCCTAATTAATTGTAAAGTTGTCTTTAAATTGAATTACAACTATTTAAAATAACATAAACCTTAATTAATTGTGAAGTTGTCTTTAAATTGAAAAATAAATCTTAATTAATTGCGAAGTTGTCTTTAAATGGAATTACAACTATTTAAAATAAAATAACTCTGAACATTTGCACGGATCACCATGTAGCCGCCCAGGAGACCGATCTGGGGAACAAAATCATCCAATTTCAATTGTTATATTAATAGCGTGACGAAATCGTTACGTTGTTAGAAGGATATTTAACATACCCATACTTAAATCATAATGTACTTTTTTCTAAAACATAATTTCCCCCCAAAATTCGTCTCTATTTTCCCATATTGTGCGGCCACCAATGTTTGCGAAGCATTCCCACTCCTAAATAAATATTAAAATAATAAAATTAACGCAAGAGACGCCTTCGGGATATTATCGAATCCCAATCCCCCCCCCCCCCCCCCCCCCCCCCTATTATATTACTACTACCTTTTATCTTATCAGCACCCCTTACCATCATATTATCATCTAACCGCCCCACTGTCCGTTTATCGCACAAGGGTCATCCAACATTTTTATAGCAAAATCGCCAAGCTTCCGTACCAGCTTGTCCCGATAATATCAGGTGGGCAGGGCCGTGAGCTACAAACGTTTTTAGGATTTTGCAAGAAGGTAATCGAATGTTGAGGAATATCCAGCGTTTTTAAATATATGTCCAACTCGACTACGAGGTGAGGCATGACTAATGATTGCCCCAAACCCACCAACTACCTTCGGGAAAGCTAAAAGGCTCTTCAACCAAACTTTCCTGCCCAGGGAAACTTACCAGGAATTAATAAATAAGTTAATCACTAACAGGCGACACCCTTTAGAAGCTCTCATCGCTTTTACCGCAAGGATTCAGCAGATGCTGATGCTATGTAAGGAGACAGCTGACCAGAAATATGTCACAGAGGCAGCCTCAGCTGTGAAGGCACAGCTTGAGGACTTTGCTAAAAATGCATTAAATGCATTAGTGTTAGTAATGCATATCTCTGCCAATATTTATTGTTGGAAACGAGATCGCGACGCCGCACGGGCGAGAGTTCTACCTTGTCTCCACCGTCATCGCTATCACGAAGATCAACCGCCGAAAGAAAATCAGAACTGGTGCCAATCAATTGTTCGCTAATTGTTCCGCTGCTGCACATTGCTCACCAGAAGCAAACTCTACCACAAGTCATTCACGAGAGGGCAGAAAAACATACTGTTTACTTCTTTTTTATTAGACTTCTCTCGGGAGAGGCTAACCTATAGCGTCGAGTGGGCGCCCCGAGATGCCATCAAATAACTGTTGCAGTTCTTTTTGAACAGTTGCAGGTTGTAACGCTCAGGGAACACTCGCGTGGGAAGGGAGTTCCACAGCTTCCCCGCTCTGTAACGGAACGAGTTCTGATACAGGGATCTTCGCGCTGTCGGGAGATGAACCACAAACGGGTGCGATCCGTCGGATTGTCTTGTGGAGCGCATATAGACCGAATTGCGTGGAACAATGCCAAGAATCTCCGAAGAACAGCACCCGTGATAATATCTGTAAAACAGACAGAGATCGGCTACGCGCCTTCGATTTGATAGCGACTGTAGTCCCGACGTCAGCGCCGAGTCCCCGATCAGGCGGATCGCTCGTCTCTGTACGCTCTCAAGTAGGTCGAGGGTATGTTTAGGAGCCGAGCTCCAAACATTAGAGCAATATTCTAGAGCGGGTCTAATTTGAGATTTATATAGGAGAAGAAGTTGGGCCGGAGTAAAATATTTCTTGGCTCTAAAAAGATAACTCAGTTTTCCTGAGGCTGATCTGACGATACCCGATACGTGTTTATGCCATGATACATTCCCACAGACCGTGACGCCGAGCAATCTCAAACTTTCCCCAGCCTCGAGGGCCCGGCCACTCATCATCAGCTGTGGAACCGATGATCCACTTTTCTTTGTGAATGTTGTATATTGTGTCTTCGTTGCGTTGAAGTCGACAAGATTGGCCTTTCCCCACTGCAGGACTTTATCTAGATCCTGGTTCAGAGAGTCAATCTGTCTACATCTCAGCTGGTGCGACGTTGATGCACCAATCGGCCGATCACTCGAAAAGGAGGAAACAAGCGTACTATCATTCGCAAAACTGAACACTTTGTTATCCGTTGTCTCCAACAAATCATTTATGTGAAGCAAGAACAAGGTTGGAGCCAAAATAGAAGCTTGGGGCACCCCCGAATTAACAGGATACAGATCCGAACACTCGCCGTCCACAACAACCCGGATCGATCGATTCTCGAGGAAGCTCCTCGTCCAGTCGCAAAGCTGTTGGGAAAGTCCATATGAACGAAGTTTGCTCAGCAATGCCGCGTGCCAGACGCGGTCAAAAGCCTTGAAGATATCTAATGCGACCGCCCTTGACTCACCATGCCGTTCAATCGCAGATGTCCATATATCGGTTATAAGTGTCAAAAGGTCTCCTGTGGACCGCCTGCCACGGAATCCGTATTGACGATCATTCAGAAGACCGTTGCACTCCAAATACTTAACCAACTCTGTATTGATGACTTTTTCCATTACCTTAGATAAAATACACAGTTATGCTATCGGACGGTAATTTTGTGGGAGACACTCTTTTCCCGTCTTTGGGATTGGCTGAACTCGAGCGGTCTTCCAGCAGGCAGGAAAGGTCCTCCGTGCATAAGATAAGCGGAAGAGTCTGCCAAGAACCGACAATAGTTCTGGAGCACAGTTCTTAAGGACTATTGCTGGTATTCCGTCCGGACCGGTTGCCTTCCTACAATCCAGTTCACGTAGAATCCATTGAATAGTACGCGGACGAAATCTCACATCCCGCATCGAAGACCGTACCGGCGAGATGACAGGTGGCTCCAAAAGGCCAGGATCGAGGTTTGAATTCGCCGAAAATAAATTTGCGAACACATTAGCTTTATCCTTTGAATTCGTGACTAACTTCCCGCTATCTGTCACCAACGGAGCGAAAGAGGAGGATGCGAAGTTACCGCTGACAGCTTTTGCCATTGACCAGAAGGAGCACGAACCAGTTGGGCGCCGAAGGAGCTTATTGATCACTCTGTCGTTGTGAGCCTTCTTCGCGGTATCAATCGCCTGGTTGCACGCGTTTCTGATTCTAACAAAATTCGTTCTGTTAACATTGGTGGGATTGGAGCGCCATTGCTTAAAACCTCTGTTTTTTGCCGCTGTAATCAGCTCGCATTTTTTGTCAAACTAAGGTTTATCGTTTGATGAAATGTGGAATATACATCTCCATCCCCAGAAGAATAATCTCTGACACCGACTCCGCGCAAGCGTTAACATCGGAGTTTCCGAAGCACATCTCGGACCATGGAAAGAATGCGAAGAAATCTCGCATATCGTCCCAGTTAGCAACCCCATACTTCCATACATGGCGAAGCTGCCTAGTCCGGTTATTCGCTTGGTATGCAAGTACTTGCGCGACAGATACCAAGCAGTGATCTGAGTTTCCCAGTGGCGCAGAAACATCTACGGTATAAATACTCGGTTCGGATAATCGTCTCGGGCATCCGGTATTCGCGTTGGCTCCCCCACGAGTTGAGTCAAGTTGTGGCTTACAGCAAACATCTCCGCCAGCCTCCCAGCCTCGTCGGTTCTGTTAGAATGTAACAACCAGCTGGAATTGTGCTCATTAAAATCACCAAGGACAACAATTTCAGAAGCTGGGTGGTTGATCTGTATCCAGTCGACGGTATGTGAAAGATGTTCGAAAAATGTCGCCGGTCGATCGTCATTCGAGGAGCGGTAAAGACAACAAAGAAATTTAACGGAATTCCTCAGCACGACCCTCAACCACATGATGTCCATATTATTGGGCTCCAACGCCTCCATCCTCTGGCAAGCCAGATCGGACCGTGCGAAGACGCAGACTCCGCCCTTAAAACGGAATCTCGAATGTAAGTCGTATCCTGAGCAACGAAGATATGTCGAATCAGTTGACGAATCGACCTGGGTCTCAGTTAGGGCAAGGATATCAGGTTTCGTTGTTTGCAAATATTGGTGGACGGCCCCTGATGTTACAAAATGCCGTCACCAGTCGAGCGTGGGCCGAGCCTCGAGAGCTAGCCCGGTTATGCGATGACGTACGTCTCAAAGTTCCATTATTTATCATGATATCTGCATGATGTCCCCCCTGACATAGTCCCCCCCGGAAATCCGAATGGGAGACTAGTTTACCTCCGGAATTCTTTATATCAGAAGACACCATCATGACTTATCCCCGTGTCAGTCCGGGCCATCAGCCACACATTCGAAACGCCGTCGAAGATTTCTCTCGGCGATATCGCGGAATGTACAGCGTGACGGGGTGGTATCTCACCTTGGGACCGACTACCACCTAACCAACCTTTTCTCGAACCGGTCCATCAGCCAAGCTCCGAAAGATGGCCAGGGATTTCTCCCGACCATTTCACGGAGCCTAAAGCTTTTACTATTTAATGATAAATTGTTCTTTATTATTTACGATTCTTGTTTTTTACTTGTTGCGTTACAAGGAGTTGAATGAAATAGAGCAGATCTTAGCACTGATAATCGCGTTTCGATTAAATTGATTCCCGGTTTGTCTCACGTTTGTCTGTATATTTTCTTTAAACATAATTGCATAAAAACTAGGAAAGCGCTTAGGTAAGAACTGAACCACGATGGGAATATCCGCTTCGGTGGCTGTGACACTTTTTGGCTCAACACTACAACGACCCCGGGGTATTTATTTACGCGTCTCCGCTGCCGGCGGAAAGCAGGAGATCGTGTGACCGTTGTGGTCTGCTGAAGTAAAATGACTCCACGAGGCTAGAATTCTGACATGAATTCCATCCTAGGTCAGGGTTAAGAAAACAAGAGAAGAGAGAGAAAAACTTTTCTCTTAAGGGTGCGACCACCAAGGACAAGCACTCTTTCAGTGCAATGGTATGCGTAAGTAAATGTATCGCCATTAGGTAGAAGTGCTAATGGTTTTTCTATTTACACCATGGGAAATGTGTATCGCTGGTGATGCTAATGAGATCGAATTGTATACATGATCACATGCGAAGAAATTCGTTTTATGGCACTAGACGCTAGATGCGTGTACTTGCTTTTGTTTGCACATGGTGCGAGTTAGGGAAATTGGCTTCAGCGTTGATTGCGTTAATTGAATGCAGCTGCTGGTATTTTATTGCTGGGAGAAAAAGGTCGCCGGCCAATGTGTACGTTAAGAGATTTATCATACACATGGCGAAGCTGAAAAATAGACAGCGCAATGTTTATGGTCCCCGGTGAAGGTTACATAGTATGTAATCGAAATCCTTTGTTATTAGGAATTCGTCTAGGAAGATTTGCTTGGTTTGAGATTCCTGATAAAGTACGAAAGAAATCTTACAGGGAATTGTATACGAAGAGATGCATGAAAGGTAAGTTTTCTTTTCCAGGGACTTTTAGGTTAAAGATTTGATCTATTTAATGCGTGTAGCATTTAAGATGCTAATGCGATTGCATTAGTGAAATTATGAGATTGGGTGGAAGTTATGGGGGTTTTTCAGGAAAGCGAACCATGGGGTGTGGCGGAACCGCCACAGAACCGCCAATTTGCTGGTGTCAAGCTATGTTTTCGTTCAGGTACGTATCTTTTCCCGATCCTTTAAGGGTACATTCTCATCAGTTGGGTTAAATTTAGGTCAACATTTTTTTTTTGCGGAATTCGATAGCTATAACTGTCTAGAATATCATGTTAAAAGGAAAAATCGAACTTCGTAACGGTTAAAAAGTTATGAGCCTCTGAGCCGACTGAGTCAAAGCAGGTAGCGAGCGTCGCGCGGCACCGGTCCGTAGCGCCGAACATTCCTCGTACATTTATCGACCTTTCTTTGGGTTTATGATTTCACTTAAGGTTGTCTATTTTTTGCGTTAGATGGAGCCTCTTTACACTGAACTATTAGGGATTACACTGTTGAAATCAGGTTTATAACGTACGAAAAACACGTGTGCGAGAGATAAGTGAATTGGAGGCGAAACTGGCGATGGCAAGAGCCCGATTACAAGAGAGACGCCGAAAGAAAAAAATAGCGGCGCTCGAACAAGAACAAAACCAGCAACAACTACAAAAGCTAAAGCCAAAAGTCGGCCAACAGCAACAATTTCACCATCAACAGCAACATCAACATCAACTTCAACATCAGCACCATCAACAGCAACAGCAACAGCAACAGCAACAATCAACACAAAAGCGATCAACGAACCAGCAAGCAACACAGCAGCAGCAAAGCAACAATAACAGCGGAAAAATAAAGATGCCACCAATCAACACCATAGATGTTGACTGTAAAGAATTGGTAAGTCTTTGTAAGCTAGCCATAGGTAACAATTTTGCAGTTAAAAGACTGACGGGTAACAGGCGCGCCATTCAAACATATACGGTGGCAGACCACGACAAAATTAAAGAGGTCTTAAAAAGAGCCACCGCGGAATTTTACTCGTTCACGCCGAAACAAACGAAGAGCGTAACGGTTCTATTAAAGGGTGTCGACCCTGAAATGGAACCGGAGGCTCTGCTCGAAATGCTTCAAAACCTGAAGCACGAAGATCTCGAGTTTACCGCGGTAAAACCATTCACCACACCCAAGGCAAGAAGGGAAAACCGCAAGCTACCCTTCTTTTTGGTGCAATTAACACCCAGCAGTAGGATTGGTGGTCTAAGAAAAATTACAGTCTTGGATCATCAAATGGTCACATGGGACAAATTAAAAAAAGGCAGAGACATCCTGCAATGTGTACGTTGCCAAAGGTTTGGTCACTCGGCGGCTAACTGTGAAATGCAACGCCGTTGCGTAAAATGCGGAAAGGACCATAAGGCAGAAGAATGCCCTCTGGGAAAAGAAAGGGTAGAAGACAAAGCCCTTCTAAAGTGCGCAGTGTGTCGGAATGAGGGACACCCCGCTAACTATCGAGGATGTCCTAAATTCCGAGAAATAATGGCAAGAAGTGTGACCCGGCAAAAAAACACAGAGCCAGCTCGTACTACAACAATGCCCGTAACATCGCAGCGGTCGTACGCACAAGTTGCTTCGGGTGGGAGAACACCAAATCAGGCTACATCACAGGTAGCCACAAATACTCCCACACGGACTGAAACAACACCGCAAGCAGGCGTGTTCGCAATCCTGCTCAATCTGCAGAGACAGATGACACAGCTACAAAGCCAAATAAACGAGATCTACTCGCATTTGCCCAGTCTAAATAACAAGTCGATATAAACCCTCTAACCACAACATCAATAAAAGCTCTTGTCGTGAATGTAAATTCACTAATAAGAATTGAGAGAAGAGCCAATCTTTTTAACCTGTTGCAAGAGGAACAACCTGATGTACTTCTGGCGGGGGAAACAAAGTTAAACCAGAGACATAAGATAGGACATAAAAACTACGATATTATACGAAGATATCGACCTAACTCCTCTCAAGGAGGGGGGTGTCGCAATCTTTATTAGAAAAGGGATCAATCATAAAGTAATATATAGTGGAGAAGTGCGCAGGTTCCGGGTGCTGGAAGCCTGTATCGTCCGCATACCCCTTCAGCAAGGAAGGGGTTTGTATGCGATTGCGGTCTACGCACCTGAGGAGCACCAACAAAACCTATTTATAGCTGAGCTCGAGACACTCTTTCGATGCTTACAATTGCACCTGGACAAAAATTACTTTATCCTAGGGGGAGATATGAACGCCAAGCATAGAAATTGGGGAAATTATATATCTAATGCCAGAGGAAATCAGTTGGCTGGTTGGTTAGATCAGTATCATATTGAATATAGAACTGACCTGCTAGCTACGAAATATCCATCGTTCCCCAGAGGTAGATCATTCTTAGATATCTTGCTCGCAGATCTGGAGGAATTCGTGATCCCGCAACCCTATAACTACAGGGCAATGCGATGGCCGCGGTTCACCAGATCATTAACAAGAGAACTTTGTTCGAATGACTTTAATCTGCCAGTAAACAGAAACCTGACAAATGACGAAATCGACAAATACATTCAACAAATGGACGAAACCGTAAAACGAACAATGGACAAAACAATTCCCAAAACAACAGTTACAGATCACATTAACATGTACAGAAACGCAACAATAAACGCACTCCACAAGAAAAAGAGCAGACTGCTATCGAAATTAAAACAATTACACAGACAGTTTACAGACAGACAAGACCAGGAGATAATATTACTGCAATCTCAATTAAAAAACCTCCAACAATTACTTAAAGCTAATTATAGATTAGCAACAAATTTGTATTGGAACAACAGAATTCGAGCTATAAAAACTAATAACCCGAATATGTTCCCACAAATAAATAAAATATTCAGGAGAAATAATCAAAACGAGATTCAGTGTCTCCAAATTCCACGTACCGAGGTAAACAAGCAGCTGCTAACCAACATTGGCATAGATACAGAGAACGCTATCCTCAATAGTGAGCTCTTCGTGATCGAAGATCCTTTGGAGAAGGCGAACGCTGTGGGATCTGTCTTTCAGGAAATGTACAAGGTGAATGAAAGCATTCACCGAAACCATGACCTGGAGGACAGAATTCGACTGAATCACCTGCACCTCCGGAATGAAATTTCACATTGGCAATCGGAGAATCCTGGTTTTACGGAATTCAGTGACGATAATCTGTCAATTGACATTAATACCAATGGTGGGGCTAATAGCCTTTTAATCACAAGGGAAGGAATCCAGAGTATCTTCGACTCATTAAGAAGCAAAAAGTCAGTGGGAATAGATGGAGTACCTAACATAGTACTCAAGAACCTGCCCCCAAAGGCAATAGATATATACACGGTCCTGTTTAACAACGCGTTGAATAATGCATATTATCCCGCGCGTTGGAAAACGGCTATCATTCAGCCCATCCCAAAAAAGGGCAAAGACTGTACACACCCAATGAACATGCGTTCGATAAGTTTACTCCCAAGCATCAGTAAAGTATTTGAAAAAATCATTAACAAAGCTCTGCTAAAATGGGTAGACGACAATAGCATTATTCCAAATAACCAGTTTGGCTTTAGGGCGGGTCATGAAACCACACATGCCGCAGCTAAACTTGTCTCCGACATACAATGGAATAAATGTAGGAACCAATGCACAGGTGCCTGTCTGATCGACTTGGAAAAAGCCTTTGATACCGTCTGGATCGAAGGGTTGTATTACAAACTGGTCATACATGGCATACATAAGCCTTTACTATATGTACTTTACGATATGTTAAAGGACAGGAGGTTCGTGGTCAAAAGTGGTAATGTGACCTCTAATAAAACGTATAATATCAAGAATGGCTTGCAACAGGGTGCGGTACTCTCTCCGATTCTTTTTAACATTTACATTAGCGACTTATTAGATGCACTCCCGCAGGCTATTGCGTACGCAGACGATCTCATAATTTACAGAACAGCTCCGAAAGTTGAGATCATAAATAGTTTAATACAGCGAGATTTCAACAACGTGCAGCGCTATTGCGACAATTGGAAACTTAAGATCAACTTCCAGAAATGTGAAGCCATCCTATTTAGAACCCCATTATATAAAGCCACGAACGACACAAGGAAAAACTGGCGAAAGCTAGGTATCGTGGGACCGCATGGAGATAAACTGGAAACCAAGAGTTTAGTTAAATACCTTGGCATCTGGCTAGACCAATATCTGTATTTCAACAGACATGTAGAGGCTGCTTTGCTCAAAGCGAGGAAAACGTTTGCTATGACAAGGAGGCTATTTCACAGTAGCCAACTTGACAGCAGGGTAAAAGTCATATGCTACATGACGCTAGTCAGGCCAATGCTCATATATGGCTGTCCAGTATGGTTTAACATAGGTCCAAATTTGATGGAAAAGATTCGGGTGTTCGAAAGGAAGTGTCTGAGAACCTGTCTCAGATTATATCGAACACCGGAATCGGAATACAAAAAGTACTACTCAAATGAGACTTTATATAATGAAGCCTGCATAAATAGGGTGGATAATTTTATGATTAAATTAATCAGAGGACATATTGCGAGAGCAATATGCTCGTCCAATGACCTAATTTTCGGGGCTTATTATCCAAATACCCTGTACTATGAGAACGTGCGTCGCAACGGTTTTGTTCCACCAGAGGCGTTCCTTGATTTGGACATAAAAGGGCTTATACAGGATAGATCCGGAATTCCGCTGATCTATCATGTAAGTAGATCATCCGTAGACGGGCGATTGTGCTACGACCGGGAAGTAACGCGCACCGAAGAAGAGCTCCTGCGCTTCAGTAGGGCTATCTCCCACAGAGACCGGGACGATAGTATTAGACAGCGTCAACAGTTCTGGTGGTTGAATGGCATATAAAGACCTGGATACCAAAGTCGGTATAGAATCACACTATCATCAGCTAGCTTACATAGACTTAATTTTTCTAGAATTAGGGTAGTATAAGATTTAAGTTAAGTTAAGCTAAGTGATTTTACATAAAAAAAAAAAAAAAAAAAAAGTAGATAAGTTTAGGTAAGTTAAGTAAGTTAAATTTTAAGAAAAAAAAAAAATTGACAAAGTTTTTCAAATTTTTCTTTGTCCTTCAAATAATTATAAGTATTGCCACAAAGTTCTGTCGCCGAAAGGCAAATTATACAAATATTAAGTAATGTTTAGCTTAGAGCGTCTGCGAAGGACCAGTACGTTATTATATAAGCTATTTAAGCTAGAATTTAAGCATTTTTTGTCTAGCCTTTAATTTAGAAACTAAGAATATAGAAAGAAAATAAAAAAATGTTTAAAAAATGGAAAATGGAACACGTGTGCGATATTGTGTCTCCCGCGTTTTTGGCGTCTCAGTGCGTGTTTTTTTAAAATGCCTCAAGACAGAAAAAGCAAAAAATACAGTTCGAATCGTCCCGGTAAAAAAGGAACAAAGAGAAGATTCTCTGGGAATCAACAAACAAATGAAAATGAGAAAGAATTTACCAGCACGTCAGCGAAGAAAATAGCCTGTTCGGATGACTTCGAAACAACTGTTTCGCCGAGTAACGTAAATATATGCAGACGTTAGTTTTTACTGCTCTTTCCAATATTTTAAAATGCAAAAAGTGTAATGGAGATGTCAAATTTGGAAAAAAGGCGAACTCGGCTTGGGATTTAAACTTTCTGTTTTATGCAAGTGTGACGAGAAGTTTATTTTTTCATGTGAAAAAATTAATAACAAATCCTATGAAATAAATCGGCAGTTAATATTTGTCATAAGACTTTTAGGTGTTGGAATAGCTGGCATTAATACGTTTCTTGGTTTGATGGATCTTGGAAAAAAAATCAGCAATAATATGTATTATGCTGCCGTCAACAATATATTCGTTGCTGTAAGTTCTGTGTATAATGAAGTCATCAGAAAAGCAGGTAGAGAGGAAATAGAAAAAAATCCTGCCAATAAAACGAGGAGACAAAATTGACAGTATTAGCAGATGGATCATGGAGCAGACGAGGATTTTTTTCTCTGTTTGGTATTCTCACAGTAATTGGACATTATACTAGTAAAGTGCTATATACGTTGGTAAAGTCATCCTTTTGTAAACTATGCATCATAAATAAAAATAAAATGACGGACACCGAATTTGACACGTGGTTCAGCGAACACGAGAATGATTGTCAAGCCAACCACAAGGGAAGTGCCGGAGCTATGGAAGTGCAAGGAATGCTGGAAATGTTTGCCAGAGCAGAAAATCTACACGATGCGAAATATTCATACTATATTGGAGATGGAGACACGAAGACGTTTAAAGCTTTGTTACAACAAGATCAAGAAGTTAGTAAAAAAGAAAAGGATGGGTTCAAGATTGCAGGACGTAAAAAAAAACCAACAAAAAAGTCGGAGGACGTGGGTCTGGAAAGCTCACGGACAAGTTAATAAATGAATTAACAATTTATTATGGGCTCGCAATCAGGCGAAATCCGTGTGGCGTTGATGCAATGAGAAACGACGTGTGGGCAACATTGTTCCACAAAATATTGACAGACGAAGAGCCTCAGCACGAGAAATGCCCAAGTGGACCAAACTCTTGGTGTAAATGGCGACAAGCGGAAGCATCTGGAACTTTACAATCATATAACCATCCTCCTCCTCTCGACTCGAACGTGCAGGAATTAATTCGGACCATTTATGAAGACCTTTCGTCGCAAGATTTGTTGAACCGCTGCTGTGGAGGATTCACACAAAACAACAACGAGTGCTTCAACAAAACTGTGTGGCAGTTCGCCCCAAAACACTCTTTTTGCTCCTCCAATATTATAAATATTGCGACATATTTGGCCAGCTGTTTTACATGGGGAAGGTTTTAAACCGATTTTGAAAATTATGTCGGTTATGGGAGCCACCATCGGCCCAAATGCATACGAGTATGCTTGCACTCGTGACGCTAACCGCATAAAAGACGCCGAGCGGTTATCGACGATTCATTCAATAGAGGCGGGAATGGCCAGAAAAAATGATAAATTGCAGGAGCAAATCGATTTTGAAGAAGTCGAAGGATTGTTGTATGGCCCTGGAATAGCTGACTAGCGGTAAATATCAAAATATAAACATTTATGTCGAAATAACTTGTTTTGTAATTGTATATTACAAAACTATCAACCACCCAATGATTGCTCGGTGGTCTGGGATAATGAACTGCAGGAACAATGTGTATCGACACTGGTCCACGTTTGCTGCAATAATCTAATTTAGAATGTTTAAAATGAAATGATTACCTTTGGTCGTTAATCCCAAACGTTAGCTTTTAAAGAATTGAAATACTGGTGTGTACAATTGAGAAATGAAAACATGAATTGTATTTCGATTGATTATAACGATTAACTAAGATTAACAAAACCTGTAACCATCCAAAGCTACCGAACCAAGAATAGAAAAGGGAAGATAAAGAATTGGTTGTCAAGTGACAACCAACAGAATTCATAAATGTCAACTGATTGCTGACATTGTTCATTGGTGATGCCACATATTGTTAAGTGATGCCACAAATTTAAATATTGCGAATTCGCCGGTTATTTCGACTGCGAATCCACAACATTCCGCCCGCCTTCGCCAATCATTGGCGAATCGTCTCGTTCCAGGGGATGGTCATCAGAACCAGGGACGGGAGGTTCCTCTTCCAGGGTGAGGATGCGGTTAACGTGGCTGGGCATGTGTTCCGGGTTGGACTTGTGCTGGGACAACCCACAATAGGTCACCACGTGCCTGGTCATTGGTCTCATTCCATCGAGGCAAGTGGTGGTGTTGACGAGTGTTGTTTCTAGTGGCGACCGTCCGACGTTAACGACCGGAGCGGCGCGGTCGTTTGCGGGTGAGGTCGCAGCGCTCATTCGGATGCAGCGGTTGGGGCTCAGTCGATTCCTGACTATTGGGGAACGCCGGTCGTCAAACGAGGCATTGTGCGTTCCGTGGTTACTGATGGTAGCACGACGCATGTACTGCTTCGGGTGCATCGGTGTCGACATCGACGACGTCTTCTCGTTGTCCTTGGCAATGATGTCTCTTCGGCATTAATGACCGGAACAGGGCGGTCGCTGATCGAGGCCGCAGTTTTCAGTCGGTTGAAGCGGTTGGGAGTCGGTCTGGCTCTGGATACTAAGGAACGGCGCCTATCAAGCTCCGGGTTAGACGTCGACAATGTCTTCTATTTGTTCTTTGCGGTTATCTGTCAGCAGTCGTATGGTCGACCAGCTCTTCTGGGTTGGAGTTGTAAATTCGCAACCACCAAGAACCGGTCATGTAGTGGCTGCTGACAGGACTGGTCACTTTTACCCTGGATGCTTTGAGGGGTGCTGTGGTTGGCACATGCAGCAAGATAAGATGTCTGCGATTGCACCGTCGGTACACCTTATTGGGGAGGCAGTCGCGTATGAGGTGGCGATCCAAGCAGTTGAGGCGCAGTTTCTTTCTTCGTGCGACAGACTTCCGATGAAAAGGTGTGAGGGAACGAAAACCCTCGCAAACGTAGTTGTAGTGGTACGCCTCACAGACCATGCATGGCGATTGTCTTCGTGGGGGCTTCGGTGGTGGTACGTGCATCAGAACAATGGTCGGGTTGATCTCTGTGCAGGCGGCAGTTCGGTCAGCGGTCTGTTGATATTCACTGACTTGGGAATGGTATGGCTTCTTTTCCGCTGACTTGGTGGTGACTGCTTGGGGATGCATTCGCCAATCATTGGGGAATCCGTTTGTTCTAGGGGCCGGAGGCCCAGGGCCATGGACTTCTATTGATGTGGAGGCCTGGAAAGAGCCGCCCGCCCTGAATTGTTGATAGATGTATTGATGACCACGAGAGTTCAGTCGTCGGTGTTCGGTACTTTTAGTCGCAGAATTGACCATTTGATCTGGGTTGGAGTTGTAAATTCGCAACCCACTATCAATGACCACGTAATGGCTGGTGGTCAAAAGTACTGCCTCGAGATCAATGGCTGTGATAAATGGTGCGTCCGTTGGCGCCCGTCCGAGGGTAGCTTCCGACGAGATGCGGCCTTTATCATGTGAGGCCGCAACGTTTAGTCTGGTGCGACTTCTTCCATGACACCGTCCGCGGATCCTGGTGGAAAGACTGGTACGGACCCAGTGCCTACTGGGCTGGTCGATGTACCGCCTCTGCTGGACTACGGAGAGGCGTGCTGGTTGATTCTTGAATGCGCGCCGCCCGCCAAGCGGGGCATTGCTCTCTTTTATTTCTATGGGAGTGGCTACATATGGTAGCGGTTTTTGACCATCGATTAATGGAAGGTGGACTCGTTCCTCTGGGTCGGAGTTGTAAGTTCCGAGCATCGGAACACGGGCCGGGTTTAGCTTATGTTGCAAATGATGTTGCTGATGCGATTGGCGATCAACCGGACTCTGTGATTTGTCACGGTCACTGGTGTGGTTGCTGGTTACTGTTTCTTGGACAGTTGATGGTGTCTTCATGAAATGCCTTGGTTCAGGGTGGACCAGTTCTTCTGGGTTGGAGTTGTAAATTCGCAACCCACGAGGAACGGCCATGTTTGTCGGCGTTGGTCCGAACATCGGAACATGGGCTGATTTGATTTGTGGGCAGGCGACACTCTTGTCGGCGGCCTGCTGGTCCATACTCACTGGGAGTGTCTATAGGCTGTCGGACTGAGGACCGCTGATGTTACAGGGGACTGTCGTTGGGCATCTTTGGCTTGGTCGGCATCGCTTGCCTTAATGGGGAACACTGGATCGAGCGCGAACGAAGCCTCGAGCAGTCTCGGGAGTTGGTCATCAGTGCCTTGTTCGGCGGGTTTTTTTGCAGCAGGTTCTTTTCCTAGGCTGAGTGCCTCATAACTGTTGGCATCCGTCGTCGCTGGTGCTGGTGCACTGGCAGCTGCTGGTGCTTTCTTACTGAAATCAGCCTTCTTGTGTGGTGTCGCTTTAGCGGTGATGGATGCTGATGCAGTTGTCACATCTTTCACTGCCACTGGATCCCTTTTGATGTACTTGGCGGCGTTTGTGGAATCTCCCAATTGATTAACATTGGACTTCAGGGGAAGTCGGAGTGAGTAACGGCCTTGAAGATCACGTCGATGTGTCGAAAGAAAGTGAGCCTCGCAAGTTTCTTCGTCCTCTGTCAAAGCGGAGGTTGTGGTCGGGATTTCTTCTTGGACCCAGAATTTCTCCATAAGATCACGCAGTTTCAGATCAATACTGATTTGATGACTGTTTAGTGGTACGACGGCGTTGGATCGTTTGCCGGGAGGCGACGCGCCAGTGAGTATTCATCTCAAATGAGTGGCCTGGGCAATGATGTCTGAATGGTTGAACTTCCTAAGTTCTGATTTGATGATGGCCGGATACACATCGGCGCTAATGATTACTTCCACTTTTTCCCTGGACGGGATGTCCGGGTCCGCAAGGTCTAGGTCTGCCGCGGCGGCGAGGTCGCCCGGCAGTAGGCGAGGGGGTGGCACGTAATCCGACAGGTGGGGCAAAATCAGAGCATTAGTCGTCCAGCTCTTAGCCCCTGGTAGACGAGGCATTATCGTGATTGACGACTGTGCTTTTGCCGTATGGCATCGGGCGCCTCCGACTCCGTGAACCGGTATGAACGATGCCCGACGGCGGAGGCGCAAGCGCTGAGCGAGAGATTCCGATATGAATGTGGCTTCAGAGCACGGGTCGATCAGGGCCCTAGCTTCCACTCGACGCTGTGTGCCTGACCCAATGACAACGCGTGCTGTAGCCAATAAAGTTGGTCGAGGTGGTGGGGCGGTAAGGGTATGCGACGACACTCCATGGGGCTGGGTTTCATTGGTATTATCGCTGGGTCCCACATTTGGCGATGGCCGTAATGTCACTGACCCGGCATGTAAAAGTGTGTGGTGTCGTCCTTGACACTGTCGGCATCGTTTGGCGGAAGGGCACTCATGCATCAGATACCCACCCAGGCAGTTGAAACAAAGCTTTCGTTGGGTAACCTGGGCCTTTCGCTGCTCGACATTGAGTGCCTTGAATCCTTCACATGAACCTAGATAATGAAAGGAGTTACAATATGGACAAATAAACCGGGGGCTCTGAACCGGAGGTGAAACAGTGTGAACCGAGAGCCGCGGTCTTTGGATGTTGCGTGGCTGATCGCTCTTATGTCGATGAGGCTACTCGCTGTTGCTTCGGGGCAGCTCCACGAACTCCAACGCCTCAATCCTTGTTTTTAGGAACGCATCCAGCTGTTTGTAGGTTGGTGGTTCCGGGATGTTGCCCTGTGAGGTCTGCCAATTACGACTAGTGCGGGGATCCGCACGTTGGATGGTCAAGTCGACCAAGATGTCATCCCAGGTATTTACGGGGCGAACAAGAGCATCCAGGCTGTCAATTGCATCATTGATGGTTTCGCGGAGTGTACGCAGCCCTGCGGCCGACTCCTTAGCCAGGGCAGATACGTTGAGGAGCGTTGTCAATGCAGAGTATACCAAGGCGTGAGTATTGTCATAATGATCGACCAACTTATCCCAAGCTCGGTGGTAATTTTCCTCGGTCACAGGAATGATCTGAATGGCTTTGGCGGCCTCTTCCCGGAGGCTGGACTTCAGATAGTACAACCTTTCGATATCTACAAGTTCAGGGTGATCTGCTAGTACCGCTAGGAACAGGTCCTTAAAGGGTCGCCATTCCGAATATTTCCCTGAAAAGGTTGGCATCTGGATCGGGGGACGCTTTCTGACATGGGGCCGACTGAAGTCGTCGATCGCAGCCCTGGATGTGCTCGGACGTTCGGCGCTGAGGGCGTGTCTCGCCTCGACAAACTTGGTGGCCTCATTCAAATATGTCTCCTCTGCCTGGTCAATAAACCTTTCGTCAAAGTATCGATGGGCGATGGTCGTCCTTGGGGCTGATGAGCTAAGTATGACTTCGTGTCTATTCCTGATAGCTTCCCATCCTTCATGTAAACTACGCTCGCGTGCTTCCACAGTGGCTAGCGTTGGTGGCCCTGCCATTTCTAAAGTCCGGAAGGCGCATGACATCTTTTCATGCGCGGCGAACTGGGCCTCTATGCGCTGTTCTGTCTCGCATTTGACATGACTCCCGCGAACCTGGTCATTGTTCTGATCTTCAGTGGGGCAGGGAGCATCAACTTGGCGTGCAAGTTCTGATTCCATTCGCGACAGGCTTCGACGTTCGGCTAATGCAGCCTTTGCCTGTTTGGATTTGGCGGTACTGGATGATGCAGGCATATTTCTCTAATTTGACGTTTTTGTCTCCACCTGCACTACAGTTTTCACTTTCACTTTCCTGATCGTGGGTCTTAGCGTCTGGACTCTAATATGTCCCGCGACCTTTTGATATACTGCGAGCTGGCAGCAGTGAATTGGATCCACAGACTGGATCCGGCTCGAAGGACCAATTTATGTTTTGTAAGTTTATATTACAAAACTATCAACCACCCAATGATTGCTCGGTGGTCTGGGATAATGAACTGCAGGAACAATGTGTATCGACACTGGTCCACATTTGCTGCAATAATCTAATTTAGAATGTTTAAAATGAAATGATTACCTTTGCTCGTTAATCCCAAAAGTTAGCTTTTAAAGAATTGAAAGACTGGTGTGTACAATTGAGAAATGAAAACATGAACTGTATTTCGATTGATTATAACGATTAACTAAGATTAACAAAACCTGTAACCATCCAAAGCTACCGAACCAAGAATAGAAAAGGGAAGATAAAGAATTGGTTGTCAAGTGACAACCAACAGAATTCATAAATGTCAGCTGATTGCTGACATTTTTCATTGGTGATGCCGCATATTGTTAAGTGGTGCCACAAATTTAAAGATTGCGAATTCGCCGGTTATTTCGACTGCGAATCCGCAACATAACTACACTTAAAACTTTAAACGCGTTTTCTGGTAAACAACGTTTTTCGAGCTGGCGACTGTGAAAACTCAATCAATTTTTAACGAATCTTAATGTTTTTAAATACGCGTAATTAAATCATTATGCTAAATAAGGCCAAGACCGGCTCCCGGTTGTAGTGCTAATTTATAATAATTGAACTCTCTATCGCATGAACCATTATGCCGATACGTTGTAAATTTATTTTTTTATAAACAAAAAACAGAACGAAAACATTAATTAAAAGCGCACATAAATTTCAAAACGTCGCCATTTTGTTATTTTTGGATAGATTTAATTTTTCGTGGTTCATGCCATAACCATTCTCATACTAACCAGTAAACTTTTTCGATTTTTTGTTTCAGATAAATCTTATGACCTGTAGGACAGTCGCCATCGAGGTCCTTTATTTCGCAGCGGTCTACGGCGCAACGTGCCCCTACCTCGATGTTATCATGAAGTTAATTAAAAGCTACTTAAAAGTACAATAAATATACCTGAAAAATACGAGTGTCTAGATTTATTACTTTCCTCAACAAAAAAAAACATGAAAATAGCCTATTTTTCGGCTTTACTGATGAGAATGTATCCTTAAAGACAACTGTAAGACTGCGGCTCAAAAGTTTTGCAATTTTGTTAACAGAAAATTCATCCTGGCGCATTTTTTGAATGTTTTGGATTACCGTTTGGTTTAACATCTTTCTAGACCCAATTTTTAACTTTTTTACTTGTAAGACGTGTTTAAATACTTTCTTTTAAAGTTCTTTTACTAAAAATGAACAACAATTCACACTGCGGCTGGAATCGGCACTGCAATTCCCAAGTATTTATTCCTTGTCTCAACCACTTGTCGCGAGTAATTGTGGACAAATTGCAAATTTCAAGAAAATTAAGGCAAAAAAGAATTTATGGTTATTAGAATCTTTTTAGAAATTGGTAATGATTGCTTAACAGCAATACTTGCAGTACACACGGAACAAAATAATCGAGAAATGCCGAAATCAGTGAATGTCTCAACCAGTTGTCATTGGGTGTATAAAACTATATTCCTATGGAATTGTTTTTCTATATAACGGTTTAATCGAGTAACATTTTTTAAATATTAACCGCCTGGAAAACTCATTTAACAACTTCTTATTGCAATAAAATTAGAAAATCCATTATGTCAACTCTGTTCTCAACCTGCAATAGCATCAAATGGAGCATAACCTACTTAGCATTGTTCTTTCGAAATGATTAGGAACTCCAATTCGCTGATATTGTACATTTCGTCTCCTCGGCTCCATCATTTACTACTGTTCTGTTGTCAATATGTGACCAATATACTTTCGCCGCGTTATTACAACTTGCACAAGTTTATCCATGCATCACGTACTCGTTAAAATAGTCATTGACCATGGCCATAAAACGAGAGCTAGGTCAAGACAGTGCATCTACTTAAACCTGAATGATTCCCGCGAACATTTCAGTCGGACATCATATTCATTCAATTGCTCGCTGGTGGCTCTTCTCTAAAGTATTTTCCGCAATCATTGAAATTATTACGCACAAGGAGATGTGTCCTTCTGTGGCATAAATGTTTGGTGTTCGCGATTCCAATTTAATTCCTCACTTGTAATAATGTATCTTAATTGGATTCTCTTGTTGATTCTAATGAATTGCTTAAGTGCGTCTACATGTGTGAAATATGAAGGTGGTAACACGGATGAAACGTCATGGTTACAAAGGATACGACAGCATTTTAAAGATTGTCTTAAGCTGCGAAATGGATCTCATAAGCAAACTGGAACCATGGTATGGAAACCGTAACAGGCATTTAAGTGTTAAAAATATTATTTTCAATGGGTCTGAAGATGCATTGGCTCAGTGCACTATAGTACACTATACGGTCGACGTTTTTGCGTGAATGCCAACGCGTGTTCAAGTTTGTAGGGCGCCGTGTTCGTCTTCCGCCATGTTAGTCACGTAAGTGATTACGTTGTTCAACGTACGCTTGCTGCTCTTTGGCTGCATATGCAAATTTTCAATATTCAAAGTAACGTCGGCTGTAGCTCGGTTAGCAAGTGAGCCCCAAAGGATATAACTGAAAACGTATTCCTTTTGCTTATGGTAAAAAGGCACAAATCTGATTGTTAACGCAAACACTACGTCCGCCAGCACCACAATTTTAACAGGCTACATAACTCAATAACACGAGCTGATGAGGCAGACATTTTTTGCCGGGGTTTTTCACAGAGTATTGATTTTGTCCACTGATTTGTGTGTATAAATTTGTGATTTTTTACTTTAATCCTGTTCCCCTTAAGGTTATCATAACCGTTTTTTATTTGTGGAATGGAATGAAATACAACAACTTCAAACTTCAATCATCTTGCGTAACGCAATATTCGGAATTGTTTTGGAATGATATTAAATTTTTCTATAGATCCCCAGCGAAAGTACTTTGAGCTGTTTGCAAAACTCATCCTTGAGATTTCTTGATGGAATTATGTCTGAGGAAATAATTCCCATTTTCCAAGGAATCCGACTAATTCGTGTTACCAATTTAGGCGATTACGTGTCAGGGTAAGAACTTGATGTTATCCCCATTCGTAAGGGATTTATCTGTTGATTTACATTTCCTTTGCATCAACAGTGAACAACTGGATAAATACGTTGTCGATAGAAACAAAACAAATGAACAGCAAATTGATGACTTCTTATATCAAGTCTCGTCTAGGATAACAAGGGTACTGCAAACACATGCTTTACAAATAAATTTCAGAGAAATCAACAACTACCACATCAAAGGTAATTGAGCACAGCTTGGAATAAAATAAAAATAAAGGTTGTATGGTGCAGTGGCGGTATATTCTTTCAGACATGACACAGGATGTGACTCATGAGACAGCCCGACATCGACGCCAACGAAACAATATGATTATGGCCATGGTATTCGGTGTCACTGCTCTTGGTTCTGTACTTGTACCTATGGGCTTCCAATTCCTCGCCGTGGTTAGTGGAAAGGCGCTACTTTTGGCCAAAATGGCACTGTTACTCGCTTCAATCAATGGGCTGAAAAGGGTTCGAATTCTAATAAGACTTTATTTATTTTTAAGTTGAAGTTTTTTAAATGATTTATAGATAGCAACAAGCGGTGTTCACTATGGACTTTATCATGTTCCCGAGGAAAGTTACGGTTACGGATACTACGACCGAGGTGATCCTCACCACCCTAGGTACCTGTAGATAACTAATGTAAAAATGCATCGAGTGAAGTAAATATTTCATCAATGCATTACACGTTCACCAAAGAATTGAATTAAAATTTTGAATTCAAAATTTCATATGTAGTTTTCAAATGTTTTTCTACAGCAATAATATGAAACACATCTTCCTTGCTTTTCCCCATTCTCAGATGACTGGTTCATTCCTCTTAAAGGAGTCGAGTCACGAATTTGAAATGTTCTCATCAGACTGATGGTATTTTATTTGGCAGCATTCGCGTTTATAATGAAACCCATAAATGTGAAAACACAGAAGGAGCTAAAGTTGAGGGCGAGAACAAAAACTTGTGTCGACGTAGACTAGTTTTGAAAGAAGAATATTACATCGCGGGGTGGTATTTCACCAGTCGGATGAGTTTAAGTCGTCAGTGGTCGGTTGAGAAATGATTCTCGGCACCTATTTGTTTGTCTAAGATTGATATGATTGATGTGGGCAATATGATAGATAAGTTTGGATAGTAATTTTTTAATTCGGTTCATTTATTCGCTTAGTACATGCATTCAGTTCTTATAAAGATAATTACGACAATTACAATAAAATATATCGAGTTTTCCAATACGGACTTGACAACTTTGAATTTAATTTGTGAACGCACCCTTTCACTAATCATCGAACTGTCACTGTCAATTTATTCAGTAAACTCAACATTTTCATCATGGTTAAGTACACGAATGAAGAACGTCTGCAAATTATAAAAATTTACTACCGAAAAAAAGTAGTCAAGTTTCTATTGGAAAAACCCTATATAAACTAATTGCTCTTAATCTAACTCAAGAGAGGAGGGGAGAAAAGGGCAAAGAAGAGAAAGTAATAGTTTTTGATTTTATTACCAAGGTAAAGATAACACTAGGAAAAACCGTGGATAAGACAAGGAAACTCGGATTTGTAAACTATCGATTAGTGAAGCATGTAGGGGTCGAATGAGGAAATTGATATTAGGGAACGGAGCTTAATTGCAAAAGTGCAAAGGTTGAAATCGAAGGAGGTTGACTTAGAGTTAGCATTCTGTAGCATTCTAGAGATAGGCTCCTTATAACCGAAAGAGGTATGGTGTGCGCGTAAATAGAATAAGCGTGGACGGCATAAATTGTGGGTATTGGTGTAGAAGGAGATACCTTGACCTTTTCACATCGCTTCCCGTCCAGGAGCGAAACAAGACATTGAACTAACTTCGTCTTCAAACATAAGAATCCCTTTACCAATTGCGGATAAGTAACCACTGGGCTGATACGTTTCACCCCAACAACAAATAAGGGAAGGGCAGTGACGACCACACCTGCTGATGCATCATCGCTGCACCGGCAAGATGTTGCAAATGCAACATAATAAACACAAGTGGTAACAAATTATTATAGCACAGTCATCGACATAAAATAATAAACACTAATGAAAACCAAAATAATCAACAACACAGTCAACAAAAGAGACTTGTCGGAGGCGCAGGTGTTACTCCGCGCTCAAGGGTATGCAATGGAAGGTTCGCTCTGGTAAGGTTGCGATCGGAGCTGAGCTTTGCATACCAGTCATACGTTGTGAGATTTGAAGATTGATGTCAGACAATGGGGAAAAACAGCAAGGCGACGTCAGGAGGGACCGTTGCCAGCAGAACCATCCCCAGTTCCACATGAAACACGGTCGGGTAATAAGGCCCCGCTGCTAAATACGGGTAGAATAGCTTATTGACGAACGGATCGGATGACAAGGGACTACTATAAAACAACACGAATTTTGGATCGTAGGAAGTAATTAAGAAAACAACGTTAAGGTGAACCAAATCGATAAAATTTACAATAATAAACATTACAATTTAATTAATTGTGTTTTTCGTTTTTTTTTTCTGCTGGGTCGACACGACCATAAATAGGTAAAAGGAGATACCTTCATCGTCAAGGGACGACGAGGAGAATATCGGCTTGAATACGGCGTTCTTCTAGTGTTTGTAAGTTCATTAGTTTGAGGCGGCTTATATAGGGGTAGATGTAAATGATTTTCCCAACTCAGTTCACGGAGGGCAAAACATAAGAAACGTCATTGAATGCTTTCAATTTTCAATTCTGCGTATATAGGTCTGTGGAGGTTCTCTACACCACATGGAGAACCAACCCATAATGCCAACCAACCTTGACCGCTAACAGCGCGTCACCTTACCTTAATCTGTAACCCACCTCCCCATGCAAAATCCACAATAGCATACATCGTAAACCCTGCAACAAAACACATTCCAAACCTCCAACAGAATATAATTCTACAGAATATATTCTAATCATCCCCGCATACATTTCCTCAAAATCGCTTCGGTCAATTCTATTCCCTCCTTGCGACCAAGCAATCCTAATTTCCCCAGAAATCCATAAACCATAATATAATGCATATTCCAACCTACAACGGAATACCAATCATCCCCCTCATTACATCACCCCACATACATTTTCCCAAAATTGCTTCGGTCAACTCTCTACTTAAGTTATATTTTCTCATTGCAACCAAGCAATCTTAATTTCGCCGAAATTACTTCGGTTAATATTTTACCTAAATGACGTTCCTTGCTTGCACCCAAGCAATTCCAATTTTCCCCGAAAACCACTTCGGTTCATTTCCACCTTAAATTATACTTCTCGCTTGCGGCAGCCAATTTTCCGTGAAACGATCACAACAACCAAGGCCCTTGATCATACTTGGCTATGCCGCCAAACCAATTTCCCAGTATACACAACCAACGAATCCAACTCAGCTTATACGGCCAGGATTCGCTGGAACTGAATTCCTATGCAAGCATAGCAATTCTACTCGAAATTAGAACAGATTCTTTCCTTCATTAGTCAGTCGAGCTTCAAGTGCCAAGCCACACACACCGGGTCAGTCGGGTCCAAAGTGTACACACACATTCTAGCCTGTCGAAATAAAGTAATCATCGAACGGTTACACATTACCGAGAAGCCGCGAATATAATATTAACTTTGAATATAAAGATATAAATATACAAAGGGGGGCCGTTAAACTTACCGAATTTCTCGCGGGGAATATTCATTTATACACAACTACCATAGTTAACGCACAAGATTAGTAAGTTAATTATAATACCAATAAAACTAAGTTCGAACATTATCTGTGCGTTTAATTTATCGCTTGGTGCTCGGATTCCGGACAATCGTTCTTGCGAAGGATTAATTCGGAGGGACTGTAGTGAATCCGTGCCATACCCTGGCATCATACCACCTCCCCCACAGGTCAAGTGACCTAGGCTGGCAAATTCTAAAAGAGGATGGACAAAAGAAACGTAGAGGAATCGGGTCACCTAGGGGTTGGAAAATTCATTCAGAGCAGAATTGGCCTTAAGGATTATGTCGCCGATATCTAAGAGGAAATTTAGCTATTAACCGCATAATACGTCCAGGTTGCGAATCGAATGAACATAGGATAGGAGTTGGTTGAGTAAGAAGTAGGGACGTGGATGGGAAAGTCTACGATTCCGTACATACATAATTGATTGCCATTTGTCAACGTTAAGTTCTAAGCAATTCTTCTGACACAACACCGAAAAGCAGGTCCCAACGCCCTGTCGCCCGGTGAAATACCACCCCATCAAGCTATAAGCTTCGTGAAATGGTCGGGAGAAATCCCAGGCCATGGTCTATGTGGCAAAAATACACAAAATGTTGATTATTGATACCCTTTGGGTAAAGAAAGGGTGGAAGACAAAACCCTTTTAAAGTGTGCAGTATGTCGGAATGAGGGACACCCCGCTAACTACCCACGTTGTCTTAAAATTCGAGAAATAACGTCGAAGAGTGTGACTCGGCAAAGAAAAATTGGCACAAATCGCACAAGATCAATGACTGTAACCCCTCAGCGGTCTTACGCATCAATAGCGACAGGTGGGGGAAACCCATGACGAGCGGAGTAACAGGTAAACTCCGTCCCGCCCCGCGATGGAATATCTAAAAGAAAGTTCCGCGGGGATCAACGGGAATATGAGCCTGGCGGGAGGTGATTTTAGTCGGTAAAATCCCGGCATGCCCCTGGAGCGGTCTAGAGGTCGGAGAGAAGATTTCCACCTTCCTACCGAAACCAAAAAAAAAAAAAAAAAAAAAGGTGGGGGAAACCTAATACTGGCTCCAACACTGATAGGTACAAATAAATAGGCACAGACTGAAACAACATCATAAGCAGACGTGTTCACAGTCTTGCTTAATCTAAAGAGACAGATGACATTGCTGCAAAGTCAAATAAATGAAATCTAAATAAAAAGTCGATATAAACCCTCTAACCAAAAGATCAATTAAAGCTATTGTCGTGAATGTAAATTCATTCATAAGGACTCTTTTTAACCTGTTCCAAGACGAAAATCCTGATGTGTTTCTGGCTGGGGAAACTAAGTTATACCAGAGGCATAAACTTTGGCACAAAAACTATAATATTATAAGAAGAGACCGATCTCATTCTTCACTGGGGGGAGGTATCGGAATCCTTATTAAAAAAGGACCAACACAAAGTCAAGTCATATATAGTGGAGAAGGGCGCAGGTTCCGGGTGCTTGAAGCATGCATCGTACGCATACCACTTCAGCAAGGAAGGGGCTGTATGCGATCTCGGTTTATGCATCCGAGGAACATCAGTATAATCTCTTTATAGCAGAACTTGAGACTCTCTTTCGATGCTTGCAACTCCACCTGGATAAAAACTACTACATTATAGGTGGAGACATGAACGCCAAACATAAAGATTGGGGAAGTTGTATGCCCAACAGTAGAGGAAATCAACTGGTTATCTGTTATTTAGTTTGACTCTAATTTTGTGCTGGGTGCGCGTGTTGTGTGTTGTTTGTGCAGTGCTCATATTTACCCTCAAACAGTATACGATGGCTTTTATCAGGATTTAGACGAATTTTCCATTCATTGAAGTATGTTGATAGATTTGGGAGGAAGTTATTAATTCGGTTTCTTAACTCTTTTACAAACTTGCTGCTGGAGTAGACTATGGTGTCATCAGTTAATTGAGGCTGCGGTATGTCGGAAGTATAGAGGAGGTATAATAGTGGTCCAAGAATTGAACCCTGCGGAACCCCTGCGGTTATATTATACGATTGGGAGATAGAAGGATTTATTTTGACCATGAATTTTCTACCAGAGAGGTAAGAAGTAAGAAGTTTGGTAGTATGGGTGTTTAATCCAAATATGTAGTGCAGCTTGTAAAGCATTCCTGAGATCCAAACATAGTCGAATGCTTTAGATATGTCGAGAGAGATACAGACCGTCGGGCTTTGGTTTTGGAGATTAGTTGTGACATCGTGCGTTAGTTTTAACAGAGCATGACAGGTGAAGTGTTGTGGGCGAGAGCCAAACTGGGAATTTGGATAATAGTATCTTGCTTAATGTGTTTAATAACGATATCGGACGATAGTTGCTGGGGTTGTTGGAAGAAATGGACTTACTGATAGGGACTATAACCGTGGTTTTCCAGTTATCTGGGAAATGTGATCCGTTAATTATGTGGTTGAGAAGAACGAGAATAGGGACTAGATTTGACGGGAGAAGTCTTTTGTAAAGAAGGTTTGGAATTCCATCTAAGCCTGTCGACTTCTTGTTGTTGCGTGATGTTATAAATTGAGATAATTCGCCTGCTGTTAGGAAGGTCGCATTATCCAGAGGATGAGACGCTATGTTTGTTTCGTTGAATTCCGCCATGAAAGGGGTGAAGGGTGGGATCATTGTGCGTGAGATGTAGTCGTTTACAGTATCTTGAAAATTGGAGACTGAGAGGGAGTCGTTTTGTTGATGGATTTTATAAAAGTGATTAGCTAGACAGTTTGCTATGTCAATATCTGATTGGACTGGGTGATTATTAGTAGGGTTGATAATATAATCGGTTCAGGGTTTGTATTTTCGACCCGTTAGTCTGTTATGATATTTTTGAATAAATCACGATTGGGTTTAATATTTTTAAGTATAGACGTGTAAGCCTGGTCGGCAAATTGTTTTAGTTGTCCATTTATCAGGGTAGTCAAGAGTTGGATTTGATTGTTAATAAAAGGGGAGTAACTGCTATTTAGTTTTCGTCTAAGCTGTTTTTTTTACGCGTAACAGTTTTGTAAGGATGTTGGGTAAAGGTTCTCCTAGGTGATTATGAGGGATGGATGAAGGTGTGCGGCTGAAGAGAGCATTTTTTAGTATTTGCTCTATTCTTAAGGCTGCTTGATCAATTTCAGCAGGGAGTAGGTGTGAAGTCTCTGGCAAAGTATAGTCTCTAAAACTGGCAGCAATGTCTCTATTGACTCTTTTCCAGTTTGTCCTGGAGAAATTCGGGATCGGCTTGAATGAGTAACATGGTTCGAGGGCTGGGATTTGGACAGTGGTGTGGGCGGAGCCATGATCGGAAGGGAATTCGAAGGATACTGTAGAGAGGTTAGGTGAGTAGACGTCTACGGATTTTAGTAAAAAATCTATTGTTGATTTAGTAGAATTGGAGATACGTGTTGGCTGTAATGGACAGTCCGCATAGATATATGGATGGAGTTGAAGGAGTGCTAGAAGTTGGCAACCGTATTTATTGCACTTAGTGTCGTTAAATGAAGTATGCCGAGCATTCCAGTCTCCTCCTATTATGAAAGGTGCAGGTAGAGACTGTTGGATTATCTCAGTGGTGTCGGAACTAGGGAAGCTTGGTTCCCGAGAAGGGTGAATGTATACGGACGACAGTACACGCACTTTGTTGCTTTTGCAAAAGATTTTAACTGCCGCGTACTCAATATTATTTATATTGGTGAACTTAATTTCGGAAAATTGGAATTTCTTGTGTATTAGAATTCCAGTACCTCCACGAGGTCCAGTGGTTTGTGGATTAGAAACAAGTGTATAATTCGGGATAGATACTCGGGAGTTTGGTTTAAGCCACGTTTCTGAGAGGAGGAGGATATCTGGAGAAAACTTGTCAACGAACAATCGGAGGTGTTGTCTGCGAATATTGGAATATATGGACTCTGCGTTGAGGGAAATTATGGTTAAATTAGCCATTAAGGGAGAGGATATGTGAAGTTATAAGAGATAAAATCTGACCATTTTTTTCTATTTCTGGGCTGTGCTTCAACGTGGGCAGCATCTTCTGTAAGCTACTTATGTATCCTGTGATGTCCAAATTAAGATCGTTACTGTTGGATTGGTGATTTCTTGTCATGTTAAGGGAATCCTTGACAATCTTAGCGTATGACATTCCTGAACTTGTAGGATTTATTGATTGAGGTGATGTTGTTTTGGTTTTGGTGAAGGTTTGCTCGTTGCCATGGGTGTTGTCCGCCTTTGTAGAATCCTCAGCTTATGAGGACATTGCGAGAAGTTGGCAGAGTGGGGTCCTCCGCAGTTACAGCATGTCACTGTGATTTTCTTCGTTGTAATGGATCCATCGGGGTTTGCTGTTTAGATTGTTCCTGGTCCCATTCCAGGCGGGCTGACATTTTCTCCAGGTTTATGTTGTTCTGCACACTTTACGCATCGTACGCTTAGATGACATGCGGCCGCCAAGTATCCTGAGCCTTGGCATCTTTTGCAATGAAGGACGTTTTGTTTATGGGGTTCCTCAATCGCAATTTTATGCGTGAACAGATATTTTATTTGATTGAGCCGGGTGGCATCAGTTGGAGGAATTTGTATAATACGTAAATGCAGAGTCTTGTTAGTCCGCATGTAAGGCGTTTGGAAGTAGTCCAACCTGTTTATTTTCAGTTCCGGACAGATCCTGAATATTTCTGCTGCAAGTTCCTCATTGGTCCATGCTGGATCAATATGTCTTAAGATGAAAGTCGCTGGTTTCAACTGTCCATGTTGAAAAGTGAAAAATTCAAGCTTATGTTGCGAACGTTTTTCTACCGCCTTGTTGTGATCCGTTAAAGTTGTTGTTGTGATGGAAGTCGAAGCTCCTCTTGTGTTTGTGGTGAAATTGCGGTGGCCTAAGGTACTTTCGAGCATTCTAATTAGTTCTTTGATGTTTGTTATATTTTTAATATAGATGGGTGGTGGTCTTGTGTTTTTGGCGTGCATGTTAGGCATTTGGTTCCCGGCTGTCTTCTTTTGTTGGTGAGATGGTGTTTCGGGGGACGATAATTGTTGCTTTGGAAAAGATGGGGCTAGTCCGGGGTGTTGAGCAGGCGTTTCTTCCATGCAGACGTCATCTCTGATTTTATTGGTTGTTTTTAGGGAGCAAATTTCCTCGTAGAGTTGTTTCATCTGGTTGTTGGATTCTTTGTTGCGCTAGTTAATGCATCCAACATTAGCTGCAAACAACATATCTACCTAATCTGGTAAGGTTCCAAACCTTCAAGGAACTGACTTACCTTATCCAGTACACTTGCCCACAGACACGTGTCCCCAAAGCTCATTAATCAGGCCTGTAACAAGGACATAGGAAGCTGAAACAATGTTGAAACCGACATCAAAAAACAAGGAACTTAACGTTCAAAAACTTTCAGCATCGAGTCAACGCATTCATTCATAGTATGCAAAACAATTCCAGATTACAGGCCATAAATCTTCCATCCAAAGCATCTGCACGATGTACCAGGAATTGCATTTTCGGTAAATAAATAACAACGGATGCATACGCCGGCAGCTAAACGCAAGAAAGCATATCGCCTAGCCGCGGCCAAAATTGTAAACAACCGAAATTATCGCTCCAAGAATAATTTACTACCGCCAAAAACTCTTCGTGATAGAAGATCCCTTAGAAAAGGCGAACACTGTTGGGGCTATCATCCAGGAAATGTACAAGGTAAATGAAAGTATCCACCGGAACTACGACTTGAAAAACTGGATTCTAGTGAATCACTTGCACCTTCGAAATGAAATATCAAATTGGCAATCAGAGAATCTCGATTTTACCGAATTTAATGACAATAATTTGGCATATACTATTAATGCCAATAACAGGGCGAATAGCCTATTAATAATGAAAGAGGAGATCCAGGGTATATTCGACTCATTGAGGGACAAAAAGTCAGTGGGAATATATGGAGTACCAAATATCATATACAAGTATCTACTACCATTGGCAATGCACATATACACAAGTCTATTTAGCAACACGTGAAATAATGCACACTACCCTACGCGTTGGAAAACGGCAATCATACAGCGTATACCAAAAAAGGTCAACGACTGTACAAACCGAATGAACATGCGTTCGATAAGTTTACTCCCAAGCATCAGTAAAGTGTTGGAGAAGGTCATAAATAAAGCGAAAAATGGGTTAATGACAACAATATTATTCCAAATAACCAGTTTGGCTTTAAGGCGGGTCATGAAACTACATATGCCGCAGCTGAACTGGTTTCCCACATACAATGGAATAAATGCAAGAACCAATGCACAGGTGCCGGTCTGATCGACTGAGAAAAAGCCGTCGACACCGTTTGACTTGAAGTATTATACTACAAGATTGTCAGACAAGGCATGTATAAACCTTTACTGTATATACTTTTTGATACGTTAAATAACAGGAGGTTCATGGTTAAAAGTGATAAAGCGATCTCCATTATAATGCATAATATTAAGAATGGTTTACAAACAGGGGGCGGTATTTTCTCCTATTCTTTTCAATATTTACGTTAGCGATATATTAAGCGTAATTCCCGACGCAATTGTGGATGCAGACGATCTTATACAGCCCAAAATTTGAAATCATAAACAGTTTAGTGCAACTCGACTTCAATAAAGTGTAGCAATATTGCGACGACTGGAAACTTAAGATAAACTTCCAGATATATGAAGCTATTCTATTTAGAACCCCATTGCATAAAGCCACAAATGATACAAGAAAAAACTGCCGAAAGTTAGTTATCTTGGGACCGCACAAGCACAAACTAGAAACCAAAAGTGTGGTTAAATATCTTGGTATTTGGCTTGATCAGTATCTGTATTTTAACAGACATGTGGAGGCACATTTGGTCAAGGCCAAGAAAACATTTGCTATGACGAGGAGGCTATTTCACAGTAGCCAACTTGATAACAGCGTAAAAGTTATATGCTATATGGCCCTAATCAGGCCCATGATTTTTTTTTATGCCCAGTGTAGTTCAATATAGACCCAAATATGATGGAAAAGATTCGGGTGTTCGAAAGAAAATGTCTTACAACTTGTCTCAGATTATATCGAACATCGGAATTTGACCACAAAAGGTATTATCCAAATGAGACCTTATATGGGGTGGCCCAAAATTAATCACCCTATCGGAAGATGTTATAATTTTTGCAAATAGCGTCGTACGTCAATCATATTTGACATTTGTGAACTACTAGATAGCTAACTTAACAGAAAAAAATTGTAAAGGTCCAAATAAAGATTTCCATCACTCAAAATCATTTTTTTATTAAGTAAAAAAGTAATTAAAAAACAAAATGGATGATTAATTTTGCGCCACCTTATATAAGCCTACATAAACAGGGTGAATAATTTTATGATCAAATTAATCAGAGGACATATTGCGTGAGTAATAGTTGGGTCCAATGACCTAATTTTCGGAGCTTATTATAAAAATACTTATATACAAAATATGTATTTTGAGAGGGTGCACCGCAATGGCTTTGTTCCACCAGAGGCGTTCCTCGAATTTGATATGAACGGTCTTATACAGGGTGAGACTGTAATAATAAAAATGGGTTGATTGTATTGTATGGCAATTAAACCATTTAAAGCTTATAATTTTATATTATAAACGATAATATAGATATAATGCCAATGTTCTATATACTATAGCATGTATTGGATGGATTAAATATCGCCTTTACCACAAGCTAATTATGTAGTAAAACATTATTAAATACGATGACACTGCCTAGAATCATTTGTAAACGACTGTGGTAAAGGCAAGGTGTTCGGAGTACCGCTGATTTATCATGTAGGTAGATCTTCCATAAAGGGGGATTGTGCTACGATCGAGAAGTCACGCGCACCGAAGATGAGCATTTGCGGTTCAATAGAGCTATTTCCAATAGAGACCGGGACGACATTTTTAAACAGCACTATAATATCTATAATATATAAAAAATCTATAATATATAAAAAACTTCGCGCCGTTGATAGTTGTATTGCGCTAAAATTGTCGCAATGTATGAGACAATTCTGGCATTTCCAACTCGTTAAGGAGTCCTCGCGGATACATTGACTCCTTTGACGCCTCTTTGAGCGTCCTGTACTCGGGTTCCGTCACCGACAGTGCCATACATTTTTGTTCTGGCTGATTGCACCGCCTCCGCGTGCACGTGTACGATCTGGAATCAACCAAATTATTGCCGTAGTGCGGCACCGGGATAATATTATTAAACAGCAGCAATAGTTTTGATGGTTGAATGGCAACTAAGAACTATGTACCAAAGTCGGTAGAGTAATTCCAACATCAAGCAGCTTACACAGATTTAGCTTTTCTAGGATTAGGGTAGAGTAAGATTTAAGTTATATTAAATTAGGTTTTTAACCAATTACCAAAAACAAAAAATAAACAAAAAAACTGTATATATAGATGTAAGTTAACTTTAAGTTAAAAAAAAAACAAAATTGCACAACGTTTTTTTTAGTTTTTCTTTGTTATTAAAATAAACATTATTAAAAAACAAACAAAGTTCTGTCGTCGAAAGGCAAATTGTACAATAGCCATGTAAAGTTTAACTTAGAGCGTCCGCGTAGGACCAGTAGATCCTAAGGTTGAGCCGATTTAAAACCGCCAACGAGACAGCACGTGCGCCTCTGCCTCGTGATCCGTACCATCGGATCAATTGTACAATCCGTTTTGGGAATCTTAAATACATATAAGATACCCAATTGCACTATCGGTTCGGGCGGGAAGTTATATTGTGAGATCCTAAACAAACAAACGGATCTTCACACACGCGTCCGAAGTGCAAAGTTTTCTGTGTGATCCTATGCAAACAAACGGATCTCCACACACGCGTCTTCGTGCTGTGAAAAGTGCGAGAATAAACACGCGAGTGATGTGCAGTGCGGGAAAACCCTCTACTCTTTCCATCCCTTGTGACTGTTTTCGTTTTCGCACCTCTGTTTGCGTCCTTCGGCCATCGATACTCTCGATTGATTAATAATCTTTGGAGAGTTTTTTGTGTCTGAGTGGCATAATGTTTATCATGGAAGGGATGTGACCTGGATTTCGACACGGATCTAGTGGGGCATCTACTACAAGGGTGTGGCGGTTCTACGAACCACACAAACCACTATAGGTCGAGATGTCGTCATTCCACCAAGGAACATGCTCACCTATAGCTGAACTACACGTGCCCACAGACACGTGTCCCCAAAAGTCCTCTTTTCCACCTGAAATAAAAGGTAATATTCATCCTCGAGTCAACAACCTCAC
Organism: Microdon myrmicae; assembly: GCA_963931805.1. Taxonomy (NCBI): domain Eukaryota; kingdom Metazoa; phylum Arthropoda; class Insecta; order Diptera; family Syrphidae; genus Microdon; species Microdon myrmicae. The sequence goes on from OZ007499.1 coordinate 32,415,992, forward strand.
GTCTCCACGATACATGGGCCACAAGTCGTGAATAATTTTTCTATGCCTGCACGGCGGTCGAAGGACTCACCAATAGAAATTGTGTAACGATCCATTAACTGGATATACTGGATATATAACGGTTGGCACAGCTGCGCCAGTTGTCGACAAACATCACGTCTCCGGCGATAAGCGAATTATCGGAAAGCCAATCCGCCCACCAAACCTTTATCCCTGCCGCAATATACTTCGTCTAAACAAAGACCATTGCGATACAACAGCAATAAACGAAAACGCTGTTCCCATAGGGCAAAGTAAACACGATCCCATGATCGCCCAGAAGAAAACGCACACCCGATTCTTTACGTAAACAATACATTAGAGGTGTGAAATTCCGATCACATAGTGATCTACAGTACGGAAACATTAACCTCCGCGTCTGTATGTCTGTATGATCGATAGGAAATCACCACCAGCGAAAGGGAAAGGAAAACTGTGGGGTGAATGGAATCATCCCGCAGAGAAGTTACCTCAGTTTACTCCGAGCATCACAGTCGTCACACAGAACCCTACAAGGAGGTCGGTCTGCGCCGCGCAATACCACTAAAAAGCGTAACGTATATACTCGACGTTCAACATACACTCAAGGAACGCGCAGCAGTCGAAAGTTGTTCTTAGTTTCTCAAGTGAATGTAATATTGAAATATTGAACGATACAAATATAGTCGCAGTTTAGTTTCGCAAGTGATTGTAATATTGAACTATTGAACGATACTTAACATAAATAGCACGAAAGAAACAAATGATAAAATAAAAGGAGCGTGACCAATAAATAAAAGGAACTGTGTTTTATTGGTGGTCTACCGTCTCCGTGTTCTGGTTTGTTCAATTTCCTCTTTGGTGAACAGTGTTCGGCGGAACACTCCAACAGTCGACTCTTCAAAATCCGCCAAAAGGGCATAACACCTGAAATGGTTGCTTTCGCTTATCTATTGCTGGTCCCAACTTGCATCCTTTCCCGAGGCGGTATTGATTTTCTGTGTAGGGCCATTTCAATGGGGTGGGAATTTCGTGTTGATTTGTGTAACATTCGATGCTTGAGTGGCAATTTCTCTTCTGTGTCTGCCCATGTTTCTAACCAGAAACCAACTATCCTTGCACTTAGCGCAACCCAGGTAACTACTGATACAGATATTTCCGATTTTAATCTACCTGGATATAACTTAACAGCTTCTGCCACAATATGGGATCTGTTCCAACCCAGAATTTAATTTCTCTTGGCTAAAACTACACCTTCGTAAGCATATCATATATTTTTTCTTTACAGAAGCCCAAACTTGGATAGAAATGCATCCTTTAACGCTTTTGATGCTCTGTCTGATTCTATCGATAGGATCTTGACCCTATATCCGCACACTGAAATCGTTATTGTAGGTGATTTTAATGTGCATAACTCTCAGTGGCTTCGTCACTCCGGACACACAAAACCTGAAAGTCAATATGTCCAGGTTTTTGCTCATTCAAACAATTTAACTCAATTCGGCAGTGAGCTAACACGGGTACCAGATATAGATGGTCATTTCGCCAACACACTGGACCTGTTTCTCACCTCCCACCCAAACGAATACACAAGTTTCTTCGTCCTTGGGCACTTCATACCACTTTGTCGTGACAGCTAAATATTCTCTAATCAACAGCAACGTTAATGAGAAAACTCCCAAAAGAACAGTACGAGAAAGCCAACTGGGAAGGTCTGAACGACTTTTCTGGGAGGTTAAATTTGTCGTTATTTTTCCTCAATAACGATGTTGACTCTATAGCGGACACATTGAGAGACACGATTGGCACGCTTGGCACGCGGACTTATATTCCACACAGAGTAAAGAGTATCAAACCCAAGAGAAATATGTGGTTCGATTCCGGGTGCAGGGAAGCCATTAAGGGTAAAGAGATACGCTTCGGGTTGTATAAATCAAACAATACTGAGGAAAACCGGAAAGGATTTAAGAGAGCTAGAAATGACTGCAATGCGTATATTCAACGCGCCAAGTTCTTGCATGACCAGAGAGTGAGACAAAAAATACTATACTCTCCCACAGGTAGTAGAAACGTCTGTGCCATTCGTGAAAAACATTCAAAACTCAGTCTCTTCATCCATTATATCGCTTATAGTCGGTGACAAATCACTCACCACTGCAATGGAGAAGGCGAATCTACTTGCTGCACATTTTGCAGCTAACTCAACGGTGCCTGATACCACATCACTTCCACCTCAGCTGGAGAATAAGCAGCACACCATGAGCCAGATTCGTTTCCGAACGCGTACTGTTGCCCGTGCACTCGAAGAGCTAAACGCACACAAATCCGCTGGTCCGGATGGCATTCCCCCAATCCTCTTGAAGAGATGTTCCTCTTCAGTCGCTACACCACTGCGGAAACTCTTCCATTTGTATTATTCTACTGGCCGTTTCCCAAATAGATGGAAGTCAGCGAACATTCAGCCAATACCCAAAAAGGGTGACAAATATTCCCTTTCTTCTTATCGACCTATAGCACTAACTTCTATTCTCTCCAAGGTAATGGAATCTCTTATCAACCGCCAACTTTCGAAATATCTGGAATCAAATGACCTCCTTAATGACCGCTAATATGACTTTCGTAGCAACAGGTCCACAGGAGATCTGATGGCGTACCTTACCGAAAAGTGGAGCCATTCCATCTACTACCTCGGTGAAAGCAAGGTAGTCGCATTGGATATTTCAAAAGCCTTCGACAGAGCTTGGCAATTAGCCCTTTTGTCCAAATTGCATTCATATGGAGTGGACAATTCCCGGATCCAATGGATAAGAGACTATTTTTCTGGCCGTTCAATCCAAGTGGTTCTTGATGGTGTCCAATCTGTCACCCATGAAATTAATGCAGGTGTTCCCCAGGGTTCGGTACTCTCATCCACTCTTTTCCTCATTTTTATAAATGATCTTTTGTCAATTACTCACAACCCAATTCACTCGTTTGCTGATGATAGGACGTTGAGTTTCTCATACTCATACGAACACTCCCGTCCAAACCCATCGAACGTCACTACCAATCAGCAACTTATGCTTGATACATTGAATTCAGACCTCAACAAGATATATCAGTGGGGATTATCTAACCGAGTAAAATTCAATGCCCAAAAAACTCAGTGCTGCCGCTTGTCATCAAACCCAAGCCCCAAAGTAAATATACTGTCTATGAACAGCACTTGCATTGGAATTATCAATCATCGGCACTCGAATTAATTCGATACTTAATTGGAATGACCACATATTTGAAGCTGCGAAAAATCGCAGCCAAATGTATGAGTTCCCTTAAGAGATGCAAAAGATACTTCACTCCATCCAACCTGGCTACTATTTACAAGGCGTATATTCGTCCAAAAATGGAGTTCAACTCCCATATTTGGTGAGGCACATCCGAAACTGCACGTGCTTGACAGGATGCAAAAACGAGCAATGAAACTTATTGGGGACCCAGCCGTAAGTCGATCAATTCCGTCGTTAGAACACAGGCGCAACGTATCATGCCTATCTCTTTTCTATAGGTATGAACACGGTCGTTGCTCAACTGAACGTGCTGAATGTGTTCCGCCCCTTCAGAAATTTTCCCGCGATGTCCGTCAATCTGTGAATGCGCACCAGTTCATGTTGATAGTGGAATTTAGGCGCACAAATAAACATAGAGAGCCATTCTTTAGCCGAACCACACGAATGTGGAACGTTCTGCCTGATCATGTGTTTCCTGGTCGTTGTGATTGTGGGGATTGAAGTATGGATGCCAAGGTATGGCACAGGATTCACTTAATCCCCCAACACTTCACTGAACAAATAGCACTCCGAAACGTAACCAACGAGGGAGGAAAGAAAATAAATACAAACTGTTATGAATTGAAATAGTATTTTTACATTTTTCTAATTTTGGCTTGAGTTACAGTTGTTCCTTGGTTTCGAAGTAACAATGATTAACTTATATTTATTTTTAAATTAATTAACATTTAGTTGGTTTTTTTTTTTGATTTAGATTACACTTGTATTTCGGTTTATTCCCCCGGCACTTGTAATCCAACGACCTCGAATAAAATCCGTGAAATTGATTTTTGGTGACGAGCCGCGTGTGACCTACCGCTGTGATGATTCAATAGTGACTGTAGGAATTTAGGGTGGAAATCGTGATTTCTGCTTTTACACATCGATCCGCCAATGGTAATCATGCTCTCTTGTGTGTTCCCCAACTCACCACACTCGCCGAGGTCGAAACGTACTTGTGTATTCGTTCGACGTCGATGGGCGTAGCCAGAATGGAGAAATCAAAAGGTAAAGCACAATAATCCAGGGTTGATCTGGCTTAGTGTATGTGCGTCAGTGCCGTGTATGCGGCTGGTCTACTGACCTAGTGATGATCTCTTAGGTCATCGCACTATAGCAAGACAGAAATACGAGAGAGAGGAAATCCTAGCTAAGGTTATTCACCAGCAAAAAGAGATCATTGATCCCAAGCGAATGGGTGATCTGGGAAAAGTCAATAGGACGCCGCGTCGGCTGGGGATATAATACCATCGGGGAAACTCTGTGGAATGTTCGATAAATACCCAAGCCTATGGACAATGATGCAACCGCGTCGCTTGGTTTGACTTGGTTGTTGCTAACCAATACGAATGGAATTTCCGGTGGAAATCCCATGGTTAGCGCAATAGTGTTGCCGTATGGCGACGATTGTAGCTAAACTCAATTATGCATTATCTGCATAGAATAATGAGTTTAGTTATGCGGACCTTTGGCATGTTTTACAGGTGGTAACTTATCAAGGAAATGGGTAGGTATTGTGGTTGGAATTGTAGGTTGTTTCTCCTATAGGATAGAGAAACCCCTACATGATGTCCAGACATTCAAGATCAATATACATCGACACCTCCTTTCCGTATCTACTTCCTCTGTATCCGCTCGCACTGTGCTCTGACATTTAAGGGTACTTCAAAATCCCCTTTTTGGCGCGCGTTATTGTAAAAAAAAGATGTTATATTATAATATAAGATAATTAAGCTAGAATTTAAGCATTTTTTGTCTAGCCTATAATTTAGAATCTAAGTAAAAAATGGAAAAAAAGTTGGAAAAAATGAAATACAGGCCGGGTCTTAATTGTGTTCGTGGTTTGTTTTGTATGTTTAAAAACCGTGTGCAGGGTTGGTATAGAAAGAAGTGAAGCGGAAAGACCTAGAAAACGTATATTACGGAAAGGGGACAATGAATAGCTCCCGCGTAGGCCAGATCCTACGGCGAGTGATATTTTATGGGAATATTGGAATTAAATTCGGCAACAATAGACCCGTTAAAATATAAGATTGTAGGGAAAATCCACGCCATTGGCTAGGGGTTTTGAGAGTTGCGGATCCAAATTGATCCAATTGTCAACAAGCTGGTGGAAGTCACACAGACAACACAATCGTAAAAATTATTTAGTGTCTGAAAATATAAATAAAACATTTGGTTTTTTTATTTAACTTCACCTCGGAAAGGCGAACCTATAGCGCTAAGTTAGCGCCCTGAGATGCTATTTTTTCTCGACCGGGTCCATCGGCCAACTCCGAAAGATTCTCAAGGACTTTTCCACACATTTCACGAAACTTATAGCTTAATGGGATGGTACTTCACCGGGTAGCTGGGCTTTGGGACCCTTCCTACCACTCAGTAATTGTGCCAGACTGCAAAATAGCGAGAGTCGTCAGTTGAACCTAGGTTTGCACAATCAAACGCAAGGAACGACCTCCTTACCAAGTCAACCATTAAGGCGGCATCACTAACTTCCGTGATTCCTTTTTTATTTTATATTGACACTAGGTATTTAGTTAAGGCCCACTTTATATATTTGTCGAATTTATTGTTTTTAACCATCATAGGGCTTCTTTTATCGCCGCTTGGCGTTGAAAGTCGATGTGTAAGCTTTATTTGAAAGTGTAAATAAGAAAAACAAGGAAATAGTGGGCGGAATGCCTTTTTTATGACCTATAAAATAGCCCCTTACATACAAATTGTCAACAGTTGAAGGAAAACGAAGTGGTAGCAAGAGAAAAACAATAATCAACATCGTCGTTCAAATGACCGTTTGCATCGTTCTATTGACCAAAATGAAACTGATATTTTGTTAGTGTTTTTTTTCAACTAAAAGTAAGTTTGGCTTTTTTGTCAAGGACAATTCTGGTTTTATTCGCTTCATTTGCATTGTTTGTGTCAAATCAAAACTGTCAGCAGGTGCTACGTGGAATACATACACGAACAGTAAAGTTTAACGAGATTACAACTCAATAAATATGTTTTGCAATAAGCATATTGGCGTAGGAGTCAGTCCTATTTCCAACTCCATTTTTATCTTACTCTGCTCTTAGGAAACATTTATTCTTTTCCCAAAAGAGTAATATTTAATTGTCACTTCAGATGCCCTACACCGCATGACTACTATTTTAGTTGGTACTTTATAGACTTTGTCCATTTAATTTTTATTTCCAATATCCTCGGCCCGCCAATTACTCTTACTGGCATATATTATTGTTAACAACTTAAGTAGCCTAGCAACAAGTGTTTACAGCAGTTAGGGAGCAACATATGCCCCAACCCGCGTATCTTTTCCTTTTTAACATTCAGTTTGCAATCCCCCTCCTTCTTCATACCCACCCAGTAAAATGCGTCAAGCAGAGAACCACTCTCCTTGGGAGCAACTTGTAAGCTTCCTTGCGAAAACATCCACTATAAAAGGATACGAAGCGCTGGCCGTGTATCATTTCTCGGATGGTCTTTTGGAGTGATGTTGACTTTGTTGTGAACAGTAGCTGCTTGTAATTTGACAAACTAATTTGAACGTCGTTCGCCGGAGTTGAGATTTGATAAGGATTTTTAAAAATTGCATTGAAGGACTTTAGTTGAAGTTTATGATTTTAAAAAATAAATTCGACATATAATAAAAATAATATATTGCAGAAGTGCTTCGGTAAAAGATTGTTTTTAATTCAGTTATATTTTGGGTGACGTTAAATAACTTTTCTGAAACTGTCCCGTGGTAAAGTGAATTTTAATAAGTTAAATACGACAAATCTTAACCATGAGGGCTGTGCTATTTTTCTCATTATCCGTTATAATACTTAGCGTGCAGGTGAGTAAAGGAATTCATTTTTATTTATTACTATTTCTATTGCAATTTTTTGCTTTTTTTTAATACAAAATATAAGCTAAAAATTGTTATCTGATCTTTAATTAAATATTAATATATTTAAAAGTTACAAATTTCGTGCACAAGATGATAGAAAATAATTCCCTATTTAATATTAGCACCAAAGGAATACTAAACTTATATATTCAAACATCTAATGTTCAGGGAGAGAGACACAGTGTATTCGAATGCAAAGTTTGCATTAGTCTGCATATCATAAACGTAAGTAAGACCTTCCCTAGACATAAAAAAATACCAAAGTTACAAATATTATATCCTACCAACGAGATTATTTAGTCAAACACAATTTATTTTTGACTAATATTGTTAAAGAACTCTTTTTACTACTGCTTACCTACTTATCGAGAAAGCTCTTTTTTAATCTTAATGGGTAAATTGTTGCTAAAAGAGAAAACTTTAGATATTTGTTTAAAGTACAAATATTTTTTAAACCATTGACTCTATGCGTGTGCACTACACTACTAATTTTATTTATTTTAATTTGTTGTACAATAAAATTTATAGAACAGTAAAATCAAAACTAAATCTTTAAGTCAGGGACCTGAGATGCTATTAGATATCAGTTAGATTTGTTTTTAAAAAGTTGCATTGTTTAGACGTCTGGAAATATTCGTGATGAGCCGTATATTGAGGGGATACGTTGGATTGCCTTGTAGGGCACAAACAAACCGAATTCCCTGGAATGATATTGCGTATCTCCAAAGAGCAGACTTTAGTTATATTGGTAAAAAGTGCAAAGGTCCATCACGCGCTTTCGATGCGATAGTGACTATAGCTTTGATGTTAGTGTTGTGTTGTAAGTTAAACAGCACGCTTGTCTGCGTTTAGTAGTAAAACTCTATAGAGGTCGGGTATAATTTAGGATTTGGGTCGAAGTAAAGTATCTTTTAGCCCTGCAAATATAACTTAGTTTCTTTAAGGCGAACATGGCGATATTTGTCACATTAGGTTCATACAACCACGCATTCTCGCTGGTCACGACACACCAATTTTGTTCTTCATTTTCATTTTTAAAACATTTTTTATTTTTCTTTTTATATTCTTAATTTCTAAATTAAAGGCTAGACAAAAAAATGCTTAAATTCTAGCTTAATTATCTTATATAATAACTTACTGGTCCTTCGCAGACGCTCTAAGCTAAACATTACTTAACATCTGTATAATTTGCCTTTCGGCGACAGAACTTTGTGGCAGTACTGATAATTAGTTGGAATACAAAGAAAAATTTGAAAAACTTTGTCAATTTTTTTTGTTTTTTTTTCTTAAAATTTAACTTACTTAACCTACCTACTTTTTTTTTTATGTAAAAGCACTTAACCTAACTTAACTTAAATCTTATACTACCCTAATTCTAGAAAAGCTAAGTCTATGTAAGCTAGCTGATGATACTATGATTCTATACCGACTTTGGTATCCAGGTCTTTATATGCCATTCAACCACCAGAACTGTTGACGCTGTCTAATACTATCGTCCCGGTCTCTGTGGGAGATAGCCCTACTGAAGCGCAGGAGCTCTTCTTCGGTGCGCGTTCTTCCCGGTCGTAGCACAATCGCCTTTGTTCTTTCCTTAGATTAAATGACCTGGAGTGTCATCACCATTGTGACATTGGCGGTGGGTTTTTTTTTTCTAATCGTTGTGTATTGCGTATTCTTCGCTTTGAAGTCGATGATGTTGATGTTTTCCCATTGCCGAACTGGTTCCATGTTTGGAATAATTCTCCAACAGTTTTAAAACGATATATTTATTATTATTATAAACATTTTCTTTCTTATGGACTAAAATACGAAAAAGAAATTTTAATCGTTTAATTTATCTTTTCCTTTCTTTTTGTTTTTTTTTTGCTAAATTAATTCCGGTTTGGATAGTGTGTTGGCAATTGAGCGGCCAACACGTAGTTTGATCTATGCCGACCGAGGAATGTCGTCGGGGAAGATTTCTAATGTTCAAAATGTGGTGTCTCCTGTCGTGCAGCGATTGTTGTATTGAAACACCGCTAAAAGCAAAATGGTTGAAAGAGGAAAAGAATACCAATTGAATGAGCAGCAATCCAGGAAATAATCTTCCTCCAGAATACCTCAATAAAACGTGGTGGTTTTATGCTTTTAACAATTGCATTTATTTAATTGATTAGGTCGATTATAATTTATGCAAACGTGTCGCTTTTTTTTACTAAGAAGTGAAAGTGTGGGGGCACGAAGTCACGACACCGCATGGGTGAGAGTTCTACCTCGTCCCCACAATTCACTTAATGAAGTTCGGCCAACCGAATCGTCACCGAATGTTCCGGTAAGAGTTAATCGACAAACGAATGAAAGAAACGTCGCCACATTTGTAAACACCCAACATAACGAACACCAAAACACGGAACGAACAACACACCGTCCACTAGAAGTGATTAATTGAAAGACACTGTTTAATGTATTATTATATCTTTATTGTTTTCGGTTCATGTTGAACAGGTTTATGCATTTATATTTGACTGTCAATTTATTTAATTATTAAAAGATCCGTCGCTTGCAGTTAATTTCATTCCGAACACTTTAGTCTTCATCACCGCGTTAACTGTGAGACGAGCTATCAAGTCAACCAGCACATCACAAACAACCCGTTTATAAACGCAACTACGCAGCCGGCGGAGAGCGGGAGTGAACCGACCGTCGCTAACGGTGGTTGTAATAGGTGTTGAATATCTCGGTCCCGGACGAGGAATGTCGTCGGTCGAGATCCTTTGTGTTCCGCCGAACAAGGAATGTCGTCGGGGAATAGCGAACGATGAGCACGGTGCGAGGAATAAATTGACGCAATGGCGTCCGACCCAACGATGCCTGAAACCAAATGGGTTTATAAATTTAAGGAACAGCAATACCTGTTGATAATCTTTCAGCTTGAAGTTCCCGCTAGATGCATGTATTTGATCAACTTGTTGTCCCTCCGTATGCAGTGATGACTTGCGTTGGGCTTCAGCAGCGAATCCAGACGTTGGGCACGGTTTGTGGCCAGATTTGTATATGACCTCATCAACTTGCGAAAACTTAAATAAATCGTGAACTCAAATGAAAACTGATAAATACTCGATTGACTTATCGCTGAACACAACTTTACTCTTTAAATATTTTCTCTAATAAAATAATCAAAGCCACATGGTGGCGTGCAAATTAAATCCAATTTTATCTAATTAAATTGATCATTGACCGTCGATCATGCACCAAAACAGTATGTAAACAATGACAGTTAGCGATGACGGTTGTTCATGCACTGTCGTCGTATTGCCGGCAGGTGTGGTGAATATATTTGTCGGGGAGAGTACTAAATGATGAGCGAACTAGATTCTCCCCGAGCATATAATTGTGAATCCGCAACATAGGACTCAACGATATTCATTCGTTGGCTAAGGAAATTCTGCCAGTGAAACTGGCTCTCTTAATTAAGGGGTGCGTTTTCCTATTCCAAGAGAGACGTAAAGTCTCTCTTTGGAATAACCAAACCGATCTCACGATACACAAGTGTGTGTACGTCGGTTCTTTTCATAGATCAAAGCCGTGATGGAGAACCTGAAACACAAAGAAAGGGAAAAGGATCGTAGAGATCTTTGTTTATGTGACAAGGTTACTGGGAAACGGATCCAGAACTATGTGGGGTAAAAGAGATTTATGAGTTGTGAGTTCAACTGAGTAATCAAGTTGCAACTCATTAAATGGTAGATGCGTTTGGGATACTTGGTGATTGGATTGTTTGTGTATCGCCAGAATGCCTGCTGGTAGACAGCGTTCTATTGTTTGCACTTAGTGCATTGGTAAGGCATTAGTCTCAACGCAGATGGTGCTAATTAGATGCATTTGCGTTGGGCTGTTTATCGCTGGCTAAAAGGGGTCGCCAGCCAATGTGTGTGTAGATAGTTTTTTGTACACACATCGAGGCTGGGAAAATAGACGGCGCAATATTTATGATCCCTGTCGTGAAGGTTACATTGTATGTAAACCGAATCATTTGTTTACAGGAATTCGTCTAGGGGAATTTGTCTGGCAATGTAGATGCCGAAATTGGTTTGGAATTCCTGATAAGCTAATAAAGAAATCTTACAGAGAATTGGTATGCGAAGAGAATGCATGAAAGGTAAGTTTTCTTTACAGGGACTTAAAGATCATAGATTTGATCTCTTTAATACGTGAACCTTTTTTTTTCTTCATTTTTATAACTTACTGGTCCTTCGCAGACGCTCTAAGCTAAACATTACTTAATATTTGTATAATTTGCCTTTCGGCGACAGAACTTTGTGGCAATACTTATAATTATTTGAAAGACAAAGAAAAATTTGAAAAACTTTGTCAATTAATACGTGAAGCATTTTCAGGTGCCTATTGCGATTGCATTGGCAAAAACTTAAGCGTCTTGGGATGAGGTAATGGGGGTTTTTAGGTAAGTGTACCGTGGTGTTTGGCGGCACCGCCACAAAAGAATTGAAACCAGTTGGTTGACAGCTAGCAATTTAGTTTTATATATTATATTAGTTTATGCGTTGTCATGACAACTGTTTGCTGACTTTTGTTGATTATGGCTACGATGGTTGCATTCAATGCGAATTCGCTGGTTGCCTCCAGTGATTCCGCAACAGATAGGATATCTTTATTTTATATTTTCCGTTCTTGAAGTATACAATTGGAATGCTTTGATTAAAGGTTTTATCCGTCAAGTAAACTTTGATGTGGGAAAAAAAAAATAGAAATCGAACATCAAGGTTTCTACTAAATATTTAAGCGAAATGTTTCCAAAATGTAAAAAGTATTTGCTGAGAAGTATTATTTTACAGGGGCTACCTATATAACCGTCAGAGGCTTAGTGACTTTTATGCGTTAACCGGCCGATCATTCGATCAATCAATCACTTATCACTATATTATTATATCTGTCACTAGTTTATGTATGAAGTTTCGTGATATTTTGTCGATTCGTTTACAAGCTGCAGTCGTTTGAGTGACGTTTGTTTAGCCTTTCTAAAAAAACAGGTAAAATAAGAATATGGCCGTCCTGCCGGTCTCTTTCCCGTTGGTCTACCGTCAAGAATTCTACGTACGGTCCTATCGTTGCCCATTTGTGCTACATGTCCGGCCCATCTTAATCGTCGCGACTTGATTACTCTCACTATTGTAGGTTTGCGGTATAGCTCTTCCAATTCGTGGTTATGGAGTGTCCTCCATTATCCTGCCCTTCATATTTACCTCCAAAGATACCCCTTAAAACTTTATTCTCGAATACGCGGAATTAGTTTTCTTCCAGTTTTGTGAGAGCTCATGTTTCGCATTCGTATAGAGCAATCGGCATGATTATGGTTCTATAGGCACGGAGCTTTATGTTACGTGACAGCAGTTTGGATTTCAACAGTTTACTGACTGCGTGCCAACTAGCGTTGCCGGAGTGTAGTCTTCTGTTAATTTCCTTCGACATTTTGCTACTGGCTGTCAGCATCGTTCCCAGATTTTTACTTTTTTAACTTTTTCAAATATTTTGCCTCTAACGTTTATATGGTATGTGTTCCCTGAGGCCCACCTACTTGTGTCGTAATCATGTATTTTGTTTTGTCTTCATTTATTTCTAGGCCCACCTCTCCTGCCGCTTGCACGATGATTTCACTGTTTTTACTTACAGTTTCTAGATTATTGCCCAGAACGACTATGTCATCCGCATATGCGAGCACTTGTGTGAGCCCGTTCAGGGAAAATCCGGCCATGTTGTCGTCTTGTACCTTTCTCATAACATACTCAAGATAAGGTTAAAAAGACAATGTGAAAGGCATTCCCCCTGATTTAGTCCGTCTCGGATTTCAAATGGTCCTGAGAGGTGGTTTTCTCTTCTAACTCGCCCTTTGTTTTCGTTCATGTGCTACGTACAAGAACCCCCACCCCCACACCCATCTAAACATACCTACCGGGCCAAGCCCCATTCAATTCGGGATCACATCATGTCAATCCCCTTAAATTCGTATAGCAAAAGTAATACAAAAATTCCTTAGCGGCATCGCTAAAGAATAAATCAAAAGTACAGTCGAATTCTATGGCGACACCCTTGCCTTTAAACCTATTCAAGGAAACGTTTCCTATACGGAACAAGAGACGGCGATCGTAATAACATTCGTTGGACAACAATACCCATAAGATACAAAAAGTCTGGGCACTGCTGGAAATCCCAGGTAATACTTAAGGGATTCTAGACGGTATTGAGCGTAAATGGGTCAGGAAAAGGGATGGTCTAATACCCGAAAAGTTTGTGGCCCTCGCCAAACGTTGTTGCCTGATGCTGGTGGGTTCGTCCAAATCGTTGAGGAGCATCTCCCGCATGTTGCTGTAAGGATTAGGGCTTGACGACCTAATCACATGCGCAACATGCGTCCGCTGTGTGCGATCCAGCACCCGCATCAGTTCAACAGTACGAAGTTCCTCGTCGTGCATGTTGGCGGCCCGGAAAATACGGTCGGCTATGGCGAACCATAGCTCTGCATCCTCCTCATCAAAAGAAGGGAGCTTTATCTTTGGTGAAAGGTGTAAAGTATTTATTAGGGGTACGAGGGTTGCCTCTTATGTTTCGGGATTTGGCAACCCTAGTGTTGCAATCCGGCAATCGACAGCTCTGTCGTAAAGTTGGACATTTTTGAGGCTATACGCATTCAGAACGTTTTGACATACGAGCGCTATTTGTATTGTTTACAGTAACTTAAAAGATTCATCTCGGCCCAAAAATGGAATTAAATCGTCAACATTTTCGTGCGATTATTTTTTACAACTTTCGGCGTGGATTAACTCAGCAACAGTGCATGGATGAAGTTAATTCAATTTTTGGCGATGAAGCTCCATCAAGGACCAGTGTTTATCGATGGTATGGTGAATTCAATCGTGGTCGTAGTTCACTCCAAGATGAATTTCGTGAAGGTCGTCCAAAATCAGTTGTTGTTCCGAAAACCATTGATGCTGTGCGCGAACTGATATTGGAAGATCGTCATGTGACCTATCGTGAGATTGAGACAACCTTAGGCGTTAGTGGGACCAGCATACATTCAATATTGCATAAACATTTGACTGTCAAAAAAATTTGTTCGCGTTGGATCCCACACAATTTGTCAATCGCTCAAAAAAGGCTCGTGTCAATTGGTCGAAAGAAATGCTCAAAAAAAAAAAACGGTCGCGGTGCTTCGAAACACGTCTATGACATCGGGACAGGTGATGAATCGTGGATTTACGCGTATGAGCCCGAAAGTAAACAGCAGTCGACAGTCTGGGTGTTTCAAGATGAGCCAAATCCAACAAAAGTTGTTCGCGCACCATGCACTTCCAAGCAAATGGTCGCCTGTTTTTTCGGAAAAACTGGACATGTGGCAACCGTACCACTAGAACAACGCAGAACAGTCAATTCTGAGTGGTACACAACCATTTGTTTGCCAGTTGTCTTCCAAGAAATCAGGAAAACCAACCGCCGAAGACGGATCACTCTTCACCACGACAATGCGAGCTCTCACACATCGGCTGCGACAACTGGATTTTTGAGCACCCAAAACATCGATTTGATGGGTCATCCGCCGTATAGTCCTGACTTGGCACCGAATGACTTCTTTTTATTCCCGTACGTAAAAAAGAAACTGAGAGGTCAACGTTTTTCGACACCTGAAGAAGCGGTTGCTGCATTCAGAATGCATGTGTTGGAGATACCTCAATCAGAGTGGCAAAAGTGCTTCGACAATTGGTTCAAACGCATGCAAAAGTGTATAGATCTTCATGGGGAATATTTTGAAAAACAATAAAGTGATTTTCGATGATCAATATTTGTTTTTGTTCTCTAATCCCGAAATATAAAAGGCAACCCTCGTAATGCAAAATTTATTACCTTGGGTTAGTCCAGAGTGGGGCGTCTAGTATTCTGCTTCAGAGATTTCCTTTCGGAGCAGCTTGTACACCTCTTCTCGATCATTTACGTCCAGTTACTCTCTCCAATCACTAACACTCCTCTGGGGATGTATCCGAATTCGCTTCCAACTTGAAGCCCCTCTATGGTCCGGTGCAAAGCCAAGTAGGTAAAATGATCCACAAAATGTTCCGGCTCCCCGGACAATTATCAAGTACACGCCGTTATAAGAATGCCTTACTATTCATCTCGGCTTGTTGTCTCTTGGCGATGATCACAAAAAATATTTGAAGGTTATTCCTTACAAATCTTTTTATTGCACTTTTTACGTTTTACAATTTTTACTCTTTTAGTTTTCACAATTTATCAAAAAACAAAAAGAAAACGGGACGTTGACGTTCCTTCGTTCTTCTTTTCAACCTTTTTTTCTTTCTTCTGCGCAACAGAACACTCTCCAACTGTCTCTTCAACTGTGTTCTTAACTGTAATCTTTTTGAACGGAATTCAAAAACCGTATATCACAAAAACATCAAACTTGCCGCCTCTCTCTCGCTCTCCCTCAACATCCACTCCAAAAATCGAACTCGAACCCGCCCACGATCCACACTCGAATCGAGGCGTGTTCGAACACTCACATGTGGATCGTGCAATTCTTCCACCACCTTACCATCAAACCATATTAAAACAAAATTATAATAAAAACAATTAAATTATGGGGGTGGTGAAAGCCGCACGTAACAAAGGGATGGGGATTCGACGCCGGAAGCGTCCTGTACCGCGGGAGAATCAGCGTGAGCTTGGGCCTGCTGTGAGGTACCGGCTTGTGTAATCGGCATTGTGTTTGTGTAAAGTTTTAAAGAGGAGCTGGGAGTGGGATGTTAATTGTCGAGTAGTGTCGACGAACCGTAGGAAGAGGTCTGTTGGAAAGAGTCGTAAGCGGACGCGAGTAGTCGCGAGAAGTCTAAATGGAGTCGAGTGGAGGCGCGTGCCGTCGTATAGAGTCGAGAGGAGATGCTAGTGGACGCGAGGAGCCGAGAAGAGTCAAACGTGAGTCGCGTAAAGTCAATTGGAGTCGTGAATATAGCCGCGGTTTCTAGGTCAATATATCTATATTTAGATAAATTGGTAATTTTTTAATTTAACTATTTGAAGTTATTTTTGAATTTAGTTTAGTGCTTTGCGGTTTCGACTAGTTTTTACTTCTTTTTTTTTATTTGTTGGACTATATTTTATGTACTTAAAATAGTTTTGTTTATTTCTTTTATATTTTTAGATACTTCGACAGTCAAATTTAGAGGGGCTATTCTGCGTTGTTTAGTTTTTATTAGTATAATCCAAGAGAATGTTTATTAACTAGTATTGTTGCTGTACCACTTAATACTATTACTATTTGGATCGTTTTAATCAATCATCTAATGTTTAATGCTAATTAAAATTTGATTTTTAATTGAAGGAATTAATAATAATTTATTACACTTGTTGCATATTTATGCATATATATAAATTTCTAGATAAATATCGTTTGTCCGTTTTTGTTAAGCAAATTCAAAGACACCTAAATTTTTGCTTTGTTGCTTCCAGGAATCAGTCAGCAGTAAGGAATTAATTGATATTTAATGCTATTTTAATTCAGATGAAATTTTATATATAAGTTTGAATTTAATTTTTAAATAGATTCTATATTAATTTATTTTTTATATTTCTATAATAATTTATTCATCATCATCATCATCATCATCATCATCGGCACTACAACCGGGAACCGGTCTTGGCCTTATTTAGCAAGTCCTGAGGCTTGTTAAATTTTCCATAATGATTTATTTTTTCTGGGCAAGGTCATTAGTCTTGCGCCAGAGGCTCCCCGACGGGGAATCGAACCCCGGTCTCCCGGGTGACAGGCGGGTATACTAACCACTATACTATCGAGGAGCCCATAATAATTTATTACCCTAATTAAATGTCATAAACAAGAAAAATTATTGATAGACTTTTACTGTATTTCTTCTAAGGAAATATTTGGTACCAAAAGCTGGTTCAGCACGAGAGCCTCGGATTTTCAAAAGTTTGTAACAACAGACGGTTTATTTAGTTTGCCAGAAGGGACTTCTTGTAGAACCTGTTATATATGGCTGTGTTAAAAAGAACTTGGTTGCCTAACTTGTTTCAAAAATTGAGCCTAAAGAATCACACTTAGATCAAATATCGAAAAACTAATAAAAAAGTGGAGTTTGATGGCTCAGAAGGAGCTCACCTTACAGAAAATAACCACTTTTAAACTAAAATACAAAAAAAAACCTGGTTATCCTGCGGTGATGTTAACTTGAAGTATTAATGTTGTTGTCGAAGTTCAGCGCTGGGTTTTAAAAGGTGGGCGGTATCGTTTGTCGTCGCCGTGGTGTTAAAGATGCCTTTCAATGAATTTTAGGTTTTTCTTCGGTTATTTTATTGTAAAACTTTATTCTTGATTTATATATATTTTTTTGAATTTCGCAGTCTTTTTGTTGGCGATTTATTTTAATTATATCCTCCTTTTCTTAAAATTGCTATTATTGATTGGTTTAATTTTTGTAGTTTTTGTTTAATTTATATAAATTTTTCCACTTTGGTTTTTTGTTGAAAAATTTTGTTTAATATTGGAAATTTTCACTTTTTTATTTTTGAGGAATTTTGTTTGATTTTCTTTTTCTACTTTGTTTTTAAAAATTACCTTTATTCTTGAAATGGTGCTTTTCCTTGTGATGTCTTTTTAGGTTTCACTTTAGTTATTTTGTTGAAAAATTTTATGTTGAAGGTTGGGTGTTTCATGGTCCGGTCACCAATGTGGGGGTAGAAGTATAATTGCCAACGTATGGCACGGTTTCTTCCATCCCCAACGATGTTTCGACGAATAGTCCACTTTACACAAGTATCCAAGAGAAATATAATCGCACCGTGTTGGTTGTTTAATTGAATAATTTGTTTTTTTATTGTTTTGAATTGATTTAATTTGGTTTAGACTATGTTTATCTCTAATTATACACTTGTAACTTTCTGTAGTTCAGCAACAATACGATTCTTCAGCCGAGAATATTTTTCTCGTTGCTCTATAAGCAACGAATTTGAATAGCAAATTTCGAGTTTCGATTTAGCTAGTGAACTACGAAGTTCTTGATTATTAAGTATTAACTCACGATTGATTTCGCGGTACGTCTCCATTCGTAAATAATGTTTTAATTGTTAATCAGATTTTCTCCAAAACTTGTGGCTCGAGCGTGTGCACCCGCGATGGCGATTGAGTAACGACTCTGATTAAACCCACACGAAATAAAATTATTCAGAGCGGCGGCGTGACCAACCGCGACTGTGACTGTGTAACGACTGATTGAAAGAGGGATGAAGGTGGGTAATTTAATATTTTTGCACCGGAAAACCCATAGAGATCATACTTCTGCTCTTTCATCGCCACGCCCGTCGATGTGTGGTGAATGCATCGGTTAATTCGATAGTCGACGAACATGGGAGAATGAGAGAACAGACACACGATGTACTATGATCTCGGGGTGGGTTTGGTTGTGCGTGTATGAATCAATGTAACTTTGGGGATAACCCATGGACCTAATTCGGTGAATATGGTGATCTCAAAGTACATTGAACTGTAGGAAGACAGAACTGTGAAGGAGAGTAAAAGTGGCCAGTGCTATTCGCCTGCAAAAAGAGATCATTGATCCCAAGCGAATGGATGATCTGCGGAAAAGCCGAAGTGACGCTAAATTGGCTAGGATAATTTATAGTGAGAACTAATTAGATATTTCGATAAATTCTCGAATCTCACGCACTTTGTGAGTACGTGTTCCGCATTTTCTATTTTGCCTTCGCAATACAAGCAGTATGGGTGATTCACATGCTTATACCTGTGCAAGTATTGCCGAAAGCATCCATGTCCTGATATTAGCTGAGTCAGGTGGCAATTCAGCTCGCCATGTTCTTTTTTCCACCCAGGTTTCTATATCAGGTATCATGGTGTGGGTCCACCTTCCCACCTACGTTGCCATTCTCTTAGGCTTGAGAGCTCTAATTGTGACCGCATTCTCCTGTAATGCAATTTTTGCTAGGGCACCACCGTGCTTCCGGTTCCACGAGAAGCGTGGTGACCATTGTAGAGTTTAATAAAACAATCCAATTTTCAGTTTTCAATTACCGTTGCTTTATTTTACCTAAAACTTTTTATTGTTAATTTTTATACATCAGACACTAACCCAGATACACCGAATTCATCTTGTCTTCAGTCGCACAACACCAAAACTAAACTGACTCCATTGCCAGCCGACATTCAATTGTTTTTTGTTTTACTTTTGGAAATTTGGAAATAGGATAACAAAAAGGAAAAGAAAAGAAGTAAGGTCATAAATGCACTTCAACTGGAAACAATAGATAAAGGATCTTGCGGATGCGCATTTATTATCCTAGATGTTGATGCACGATAAAATGAACATGTGGTTCGTTTTATGGTGCAATTTGTTTGTATTTCAATTTAAAAGATGTGAATGGATATTCAGTTTTCTGGGACCAAATTTGTGCAAACAAATTCTTAGAGTATCATAAAATTGCAGACGCGCATTTTATGATTCTCAGTAATATTTGTTCGGAAATGGAACATCTGGTCCGTACATTTAGTTTAGGGATTTTGGATATCTATAATTGAATATTGGCGCAAGACTAATGACCTTGCCCGGAAAAAACAAATCATTATGGAAAATTTAACAAGCCTCAGGACTTGCTAAATAAGGCCAAGACCGGTTCCCGGTTGTAGTGCCGATGATGATGATGATGATGATAATTGAATATACAGTGCATATGATTTAAGGCTTGAAGGATTTCTGGGAATTGAATCAATGCGACAATTGAACGTTTGTTTCAATTTGTTCAACATTGGATTCAATGTTGATTTGGGGATATGGATGGAGTTATGGAAGAAGGTGCAAAATGTATGGGGGAGGGAAATGGTAGGGCTTCGTGGAGCACTACACTCCGACGATTCTCTTGAGAGACCTTATGCAATGCAGCGTTTTCTTTAGCTGCAATGTCAAGTGGTGTCCTCCCGGCCAGAATATTTATAGCTTCTTCGGATACCGTTCGGAATGCACAACATACTCTTAGTGACGCCAGTCTATGCGTTGAGTTCACTTCCCTCATGTACGACTTATACTGTGCGGCTCCTGCCCATATGTGAGTTGCATACATTATAATGGAGATGTTGACACTGGTTATGAGTTTCCTTATGTGGGGCCGGGGTCCTCTAACATTGGGTAGCAATCTCGCTAAAACTTTGCATACTCTTGCCGTTTTTTCACTCGTTTTCCTCAGGTGTTCCTTGAAGCTCAACCTGTTGTCGAGTATAACACCAAGATATTTAATATAGGGACTGGATCTGATTATTTGTCCTTCTATTTCCAAATCAAGGTGTTCAACTTTCTTGCGGCTGCTTATTAAAACTGCCTCTGCCTTATGTCCAGCTAGTTTCAGTCCGGCCATATCTAGCCAGCATTTAATGCTCTGGATTGCTTGGGAGCAAATATTCTCCAGGTCATATAGGTGTTTAGCTACGGCCACTATTGCCAAATGATCTGCCTACCCAATGATTCTAACCCCCTCCGGTACATTGACCCTGAGCACACCATCATACATTATATTCCATAACAGCGGACCTAATACAGATCCCTGAAGTACACCCGCTGTTATTTGATATTCCTGTGGTCCCTCATCTGTATCATAGAGCAGTCTTCTATCCGAGAGATAGTTTGCTAGTATACGCACCAAGTAGGGTGAGACTTGTAGATCGCGCAACGCTTCTAGAATCCGATTCCAATTCACCGAGTTAAACGCATTTTAACATCTAGCGTCACCACCGCGCAATATTTCTTTGTACCCCCTAGCCATCGTGCTCCAGCTATCGCATTGCGAGCGATGTCGCACACCACAGATAGTGCCTTACCGGTTGATCTTCCTTTCCGGAATCCATACTACGGTTCAGAGAGCCCCGATGTCCCGTCAGTGAATTGTTCCAGGCGACTGGCAATTACTCGCTCAAGTAGTTTTCCTGTTGTGTCCAACATGCACAACGGACGATAAGACGACGGCGCCTCTGGATTCTTGACTCCTTTTGGGATAAGCACAAGCCCCTGTTTTTTCTATCGTGTAGGAAATTGTCCTGTTTGAAGGCAGGTTGTGAAGAGACTGCTGAAGACTTCCGGCTTTTTGTGCCTTTGGTTTAGCTTAGTTTCGCTAGCCAAGAGCACATCTGGGCATTCGACTTGGAGCAGATTGCCTAAATTATCCCTTCTTTCGATGTGGATTATTGATTCACAGCTATAATTTTTAGGTTAAGTTCAGACGGAGGGGTAAAGATTTTGATGTGGAGAGTTATTTGAGAACAGGGTTGAATAGAGAGTATCTATTCGTGCTCTTTGTTCAGTCAGTGTTTTTTGAAATTCGGCAAATTGTCCTTGCATGGTTAATAACATCGTTATTATTTCTGAATGTGTCTCTGGCATAGCTACTGCAACAGATCCGGCGGAACTAGAAAAACTCCTTGCGGATATAGACACAAAAAAAGAGGAACTCAATAAACAAAGAGAAGCAATCCTCAAATTAAAAGACCTGGTGCAACAACAACAACACCAAGAAAATACAACAGCACAACGGCAAAATCAGGAACAACAACATGAAGAAGCAAACAAAAGGCAGAAAACAAAGGAGATGCAGAAGCAGCAAAAGAACCAGCACATCGTAACCAGCAAAAACGAAAAGGCGCCGCCTATAATACTTACGTCCATGGAAACAAAGGACGTTATAAAATTAGGTGAGTTAACTTGCAAAAAAAAAAATCGACCACACTCTACTCGAGAGGGTGGGGTCGCTACCTTAGTTAAGAAAGGTCTTCACCATAAGGTCGTTTACAGCACGGAAGTACACAAATTCCAGGTGCTAGAGGCAGGCATTATAGACATTCCGCTAAAAAGTCAAAGGCATCTATATATAGTCGCTGCTTACGCTCCTGAATCTGTTCAAGGTACCCAATTTATCAGTGAAATCGATACACTTTTCCGAAATCTCAAGTTAGATTCGGAAAACAATTACTTTTTAATGGCAGGTGATTTTAACGCCAAGCACAGTGCCTGGGGCAATCTGACCTCGAACACCAGAGGCAATGCCTTGTTTGATTGGTGGCAAACAAATGCGATCGAGCATAAACTAGAATTGTACGCTACAAGTACACCGTCTTATCCAAGAGGTAACTCCTTCCTGGATTTACTTATGACAGATGATCGAATTCAGTTACCAGATACCGAGGTAACTACTCGAAATTGTCTTCGCACAATTGAGTACGATAGCGATCATTATGGACTTGGAGCCGTAATACACGTGCCAAACGAGTACCATCTACTTGAGCAGTACGACCAGGTACACTCTTTCGAGTTCCGAAAAGCACATTGGTCGCGTTTCGATCGCATATTAAAAAGAGAAATACGCAACATTAGCATAGACCCACCGACTAATAGAAACCTCCGTAATGATGAAATCGATCATTACCTCTTAACTATGAACGATATTGTTACTAACACAATGAATCGTTCCATCCCCAAAGTAGCTCATATGGATGGCTATACCCACCGATACAGAAATGCAACTATCGATGCTTTGTATAGGCAAAAGAGCACCCTCCTCTCAAAGCTGAAATTGTGCTATAGGCAGTTCAGTGACCCAAATAGCAATGGAATCAAAACAATCAAGTCCTTGATTAAAAATCTTCAAAAACTGATCCGGGATAATTACCGAGCAGTAATAAATGAGGAGTGGAGCAACAGAATTCGAGCTGTCCAAGCAAACGGACCGAACATGTTTTCACAAATCAAGAAAATATGTCGAAGAAAAGATCACAATGACATTCCCTGTCTCCGAATTCCACGGACTCCCGAGAATTGTCATATAATGCTGAACACAGGACTCACCTTAGAGCACATCAACTCCAATGATGAAGTAATAGTAGTCGAAGATCCGCAAAAGAAAGCGAATTCAATTGGAGCCTGTTTCGAAGCAGTGTACAAAGTTAACGAATCAGTTCATGCTAACACTGAAATTGAAAGCAATGCCCGTCAAAGACATTGCTCGCTGTGCAATCAACTTCACAACTGGCTATCCGAAAACCATAGTTTCAGCACATTCGGCGAAAATAATAGGGCGGATTCTCCCGTCAGAAATGAAAATACAAATATGTTTGTGCGCAAGGATGAACTTAGAAACATACTTAGCTCAATAAAAAATAAGAAATCATCTGGAATAGATAGCATTCCAAATGTGGTTCTAAGGCATTTGCCTCGCGAAGCAGTGAACATATACACTACTTTGTTTAACAACGCTCTAAACAATGCACACTATCCAACCCATTAGAAGACTGCAGTAGTCCACCCGATCCCCAAAAAGGGTAAAGAGAAGAGCAATCCAGCTAATCTGCGCTCGATCAGCCTCCTTCCCAACATCAGCAAGTTATTCGAAAAAATTATAAACAAAGCACTGATAGGTTGGTGTGATGAAAACGATATCATCCCCAAGAACCAGTTTGGCTTTCGAGCGCGACATGATACAGTTCATGCAGCAACGAAACTTGTTTCCGATATACAGTGGAACAAGGCAAAGCGACAATGTACAGGCGCCTGCTTGGTTGACTTTGAAAAGGCTTTCGACACCGTATGGTTAGAAGGACTTGTCTATAACTTAACAAACCTGGGTATGCCGCAGTATTTGTTATACATGATTTATGGTATGATAATGGACAAACATTTTGTGGTGAAATGCGGGGACATACTCTCCAACAAGACCTTCCAAATTAAAAATGGCTTACAGCAGGGAGCTGTGAATTTTCCAATTCTATTCAATATTTACACTAGTGATCTAAAGAGTTCTCTTGAAAACGCCATTGCGTACGCCGATGACATAGTGGTGTACAGAACAGGAGGAAAAATAGACGACATCAATAGGCACCTTCAAGATGACTTCAACAAAATAAAACAATTTTACGACGACTGGAAATTAAAGATTAATTTCAAGAAGACCGAGACTATTCTTTTCAGAACGCCCCTATCCAGGGCCTCGAGGGATACAAAATACAACTGGAAACACTTTTCTATTGTAGGTAACAATAACCTTCCACTGCAAGTGAAAACTGTAGTTAGATACCTTGGTATCTGGCTAGACCAGTATTTATATTTTGACAAGCACGTAGCAGCGTCGCTCTCCGCAGCTAAAAGTGCATATTCTATGACAAGAAGTCTATTCCGGAGTAGTCTTCTTGACCCCAGAGTCAAAATAATTTCGTACTCGGCATTCATCCGACCAGTTTTGATTTATGGCTGTCCAGTATGGTATAATATATCTCCACTTTATATGGAGAAGTTTCGTGTGTTCGAACGGCAGTGTTTGCGTTCCTGCCTCGGACTTTATAGAACACCAGAGTCGCAATACAAAATCCTGTATAACAAATCAGGGTTTAAAAGGATAGACAATTTCATTATTAAAATTATTCGTGGTCACACAGCAAGGGCAATGTGCAGTGACAATAATCTTATCTCGGGACCATTCTATCCCAATGATATGTATCTGGAGAATACCCTCCAGAATGGGTTTATTCCCCCAGAAGCGTTTCCTTTCTTGGATCAAAAAGGCCTTATCCAAGACATGCATGGAGTCCCGATTATTTACCACGCTCTCCGTGGTGCCAAGGACAAACGAATTCTCCATGATAGTGATATCTCCAATGCCCCTGACCGCATGCGTTTTAGCACGGCGATCAGTGAAAGAGATAAATCAGCCAAAGATCGAACATCTCCCAAATGGTGGTCGCTTCTCAACGAGGAGAGGACTTCACTTCCTCAGATATAGTATGCCTCTCAAGAGCAACGCCCTCCTTCCTCTTGTCCCCCCTCCCCCTGTCCAACTTTCCCAATTACTTTTGTGTAGCTATTTTATGTTATTTTTTATTTCTTATTTTATGTTTTATTCGTTTCGTTTTGAAGTTTTTGTTTGTTATAATAATAATTAAAAAAAAAATAAAAAAAAAAAAGTTGTAATAATAATATATACATATAGATGTAAACGAGGAGTCCCTCTAATATATGACTTATTTCATATATATATATATATATATATATATATATATATATATATATATATATATATATATATATATATATATATATATATATATATATATATATATATATATATATATATATATAAAGAAACAAAAAAAAAAACATGTACGCCGAAAGGCATATATAAAAATCAAGTTGTAATGTGTAATTTAGAGAGCTCGCATAGAGCCAGTAAGTTAATTTAAGGATTGTGATTGTAGAAAAGGGCTTAACATTTACCCCTAATATTATACATGTAAAAAGAATTAGGAAAATAAATGTAGTTTAAAAACTAAAAAAAAACTTCCGGCTTTTTTGTTAAAACATGTGTGATGTGTCTGTTTTATCATACGTCAAACACCTTAATGTGGTTGTGGAGTTTCCTCCATTGTCCTATCTCGACATCATATTTACCGACAAAGATATTCCTTAAAACTTTATTCTCAAATACGCGGAATTTGTTTTCTGCATGTACAGTGTCGATCACCGAAATTGTTCTTCTCAATATGGAACTTCACGTTCCATATTGTATCATGTTCCACATAATATCAGTTTTCGCAATGTACCATGTTCCACATATCATATGCCGCATTATGTTATGTTCCACATTGCGCCTTATTCCGCACTGCGTCGTATTTCACATTGCGTCGTATTCCACGTTGGATCACGTTCCACATTGTATAATATTCCATATTGTATAATGTGAATATTGTATCATGTACCACATAGTATCTTTTTTCATATTATACCATGTTTCAGATTGTCCATGTTCCATATTGTATAATGTTCTAAATTGTATCATGTTCCACATTGTATCATGTTCTACGTTGTATAACGTTCCACATTGTATAATATTCCACATTCCATCATGTACCACATTCTATCATGTTCTACACGGTATCAAAGAAAATTTTCCTAATCCTTGATCTGATCAAAACTGTCTGCAGATTAAAGGTACAAAAGTGTTTCAAACTACCCTAATATTTTACAAATTTTAAAAAAATGAGCTAACTAATTTTGCCCTTGTCCTCCCCACAATCCACACACATACATTTATATCGTAATCTATTTTTAAATCAGAGGGCATATCAAGCATTATCATATTGCAATCTTCAGGCATTCATAACAAATATCCAGATACTGTGTTTCTTTTCTTTATATTGTACTCAGCTGAACTTTCAAATTCTACCACCTGAAAACAGTGTAAGAATATTCATAATACTCCATAATGCATCCGACTTAATGAAGAATAATATCCTAAGAGTTAGCTACCATAAATACACACATTTTTTGCGTGCTACCTACAAACTTTTTCTAAGGATTACAATAAAGCGCTTAACCTTCATTAGTCTTTACTTTCTTTAGATTAAGCTTTTAATTGATAATTTGTGTCGGAACGTATACTGCGATTTTTACATGTTATTTATTAATTAGGGAAATAATAGTTTCGTCACAATTTAACGGCGGGGAATTTGGCAGTAAGGTTGATGAAGAAAAAAGGCAGCATTTGAAGACGTAAAACGGGTATATTGAGTACATTAAGGAAGTTACCGATTGTTCTAAGATAAAGGTAACAAAACCAAGAATTCTTCAATGACATTTTTGGGGAGAAATACCCTAGGATGGCGTCCAATAAGACGTTCTAAACACAAATGGAAGTATAACTTTACGACGGATGTGCAGGAGATTAACGTGGTATAAGGTGGATGGAGTGGGCAAGCTCTTTGTAGAAACTAATAACGTATCTGCGTCAGTGAGGTCATGAACAGCCGAACTGCAATAGGCCTGGTATGTTAATTTCTCTTCAGAGAAATGTAATACGGTTAATACGTTCTAGACATTAGAACATTTATAAGCCTCTTCTGCGTAGCTAACCACATGAAAATTGGTAACACCTAGAACGTACTACTTGGTACCCACCAGGAGAATGCAAAGGTTAAATGATTTAATATAACAGGTCGGCTGAAAACTTGCTAAGCTAACATTTTTTTGGTAAAATTCGATTTCATTATTCCACATAGTTGCCTTCGAGGGCGATACAACGATTCGGTCATGTAATTTTTCGATACCATTGTTATACTACGATTTCTCCTTAGCCTCAAAATATGCCTCACTCTCACTTGGCTGACTGTCGATTGGACTCTGGGATTTAGTGATGAAGCCATGTTTCATCCATTGGTACATATCGACAAAAAAATTCGTTATTATGACGGTTGAATATCGCTAAACATCGCTCCGAGCCAGTGTAACACTTGATTTTCACTGCTTACAATATAATTATATACATATATATTTGTGGTAGTCAGGTGGTTTTGTGTGAAGTTACCTGCTGCACTTTAATTCGATGTTCCTTTTAAGTGGCTACTTCCAGAATGGCGTTTTCCATTTTGTTCAGGGTTTGAGAATTGCTGCTTACTACACCACTCGTGATTCCTATTGATTAATAAGAAGAGTTCATAATTAGGTTTGCAACACTGTGTTTATTTTGTTATTTGACTGTCATTAAATTGAGCATTAAGGTTTGGTTCCTTTTTTCCCTTTTTCAAAAGTTCTCATCACGAAAAGAGAAAAATATGAAAGATTTGGTTTGTCAATCAGAAACATAACAAGAATAAAACATTTTTCGCGAATAATTACATTACTTAATAACCACATACATATTGATTTATTTTTAAGTTGTTGTTTCTATTATTTTATATATATTTCTCCGTTGTATTTTTTTTCTGTTCTTTTGTTTTGTTTTACATATGTGCGAATACTCTCTTTCACATTAATATTCACATATAATATATAAAAATTGTCTTGCACAATACACTCTCTAGATGAACCACTGAAGAGCATCCACTAGCCGATAACCACCTACTCACACTGACTAATCCTGACTGACTCTATTGACTCACTCCTACCCAACAACAGGTACTCTCAACATGATCGCCCATTTTCGATCGCACACTCATTCTCATTCTCCCATTTCCCCGCCCATTAAGATGAATAAACTCGTGCGAATCTACTCAACAGTCAATGAACTCAGAGAGAATGGAAAAATTGCAACCGAGAGCATGACGATTTAGGGGTTGATTTGGTTTCGCTGGCAACGAAAAGCGAAACCACGAGGGCGACCGCAAGACCCCGTTTCATGTATAAATTGCTCTAAGAGTGTAGAGCCAAAAATGCACTCCGAGAAGGTGAAATGGAGATGGTTGAAAAGTATACTCATCTCCTGTGAGTAGGGCGTTAGAATATACTCACAGCTAGGCCGGCTTATCGTAAGAGGCGACTAAGGGCCGAGTGGTAGGTGGGGTCTCAACGCCCAGTCGCCTGGTGAAATACCACCCCATCAAGCTATAGGCTCCGTCAAATGGTCGTGAGAAATCCCTGGACATTTTTCGGAGCTCGGCTGATGGACCGGTTCGAGAAAACGTTGGTTTAGATGGTAGCCGGTCCCAAGGTGGATACCACTCCGTCACGCTGTACATTCCCCGATATCGTCGAGAGAAATATTCGACGGTTTTTCGGATGTGTGGCTGATGCCCCGGACCGACATAGAGATAAGTCGTGATGGTACCTTCTGATATAAAGAATTCCGGAGGTAAACTAGTCTCCCATTCGGATCTCCGCGGGAGACTATGTCAGGGGGAATATCATGCAGATATTATGATAAATAACCGAACTTTAAGAGGTTCGCCATTGCATAATTGGGCTCGCTCTCGAGACTCTGCCCACGCTCGACTGGTAACGACATTTTGTAACATCAGGGGCATCGGTTTCACCAATACGAATGTAAACTCCGTCCACCAATATTTACCAACAGCGAAACCTGATATTCTTGCCCTAACTAAGACCCAGGTCGATTCATCAACTGATTCGACATATCTTCGTTGCTCAGGATACGACCTACATTCGAGATTCCGATTTAAGAGTGGAGTCTGCGTCTTCGCCCAGTCCGGTATAGCTTGCCAGAGGATAGACGCATTGGAACCCAATAATATGGACATGATATGGTTGAACGTCATGCTGAGGAATTCTGTTAAATTTCTTTGTTGTCTTTTCCGCTCCCTGAATGACGATCGACCTTCGACATTTTTCGAACATATTTCACATACCGGCGACTGGATACAGATCAACCACCCAGCTTCTGAAATTGTTGTCCTTGAAGATTTTAATGTGCACAATTCCGGCTGCTTGGTACATTCTAACAGAGTAAGCCTGCCTTGCAGCGAAAAGTATCGGTCCTCAAAGGGTGCTCGTTCCTCATTCTCCTTGTCGACGTCCAGGTCCGGGTCCGTCTCCTCGATGCATTCCTGGAGGGGCTCAAAGGATTTAAATGCGTCCGTGCAATCTGCTTGCGATTTCCTCTTGTTCGCCTTTTGAGAACTCCTCCAACCGCGTGAGAAATCCCTTGATGATTCCTCGTCTCTTCTTTAGTGCCGGAACAGTCTGATCTGCCATTGACGACTTGCTCGGCGAATCGCTGGTAGCCATTGGGAATTGGTTTTTTCCCTTTCGCTCCACGTAAATCGAAAATTGCGCCACTACCTACTTCAATCCGATGCTTGTGGATTGGGTGTAACTTGCGCAACTGAGTGCGCTGATGTTTCGTTGATGGCTTTGATCGGCTGCGCGGCCGTACGTATTTCTTGCTGCTTGGTCGCGGCTGGGGCGCTTCAATGCGTTACGGCTGAATCGCTTGGGTTCCCCGTTGCACAGCGGGAGACGTTGTGTTGTCCAGTCGGCAGGTGGTGTCTTTCCCGGCCCAGCTCGAAGGACCAACACCTTCATTTATATTTCACATTATTTTCTAATTTAATATTTCACTTAATTAAACACATAAGACACAAAACATTAACTTACATTTAACATTGAAAACATAAAACAAAAACATAGAACTGGTGCATGCTAACGCCCAGTTATTTCCCCGCCGACGATCTCTCCGATAAACTCGAAATCGATCATCGCCGTTGTTTTCTCGTTGAGAGAACGGTGGATAATAAAAGGGGAAAAAAAAAAGAAGAAACGGTGGAAAAACAGCAGTGTGTGTGACAGTTGTTAGAAAAGGAGGTCTCCAAAAACAATAGTGACACTTAAGACACAGAGGACAATTCGCAAAATATGGAAGTAGAAACGAGTATGACATTTATTACTGCTGTCCTTAAAACACCATGTGCCTGGGGTAGGCTTTCTAGTCAGCCGAAAACTGCAGCCTGCCATCGTCGGCTTTAATGCTATAAACGAAAGGCTATGCACTCTTCGAGTGCGAGGCAAGTTTAAAAACATAAGCCCCATAAACGTTCACGGACCTACAGAGAACCTTGAACGGGCCCTCAATGCCTGCCCGATATACGATGTGAAAATCGTTCTTAGTGATTTGAATGCAAAAATAGGTCGGGAGCTGGTTTTCAGGCACTACGCAGGTTCCCATAGTTTGCATGAGAACAATCATGACAATGGACTACGAGTCATCGAACTGGCAATATCAAAGAACTTGGTAGTTGCGAGTACCAGGTTTCCGCGTAAAGATATCCACAAAGCCACCTGGGTATCACCTGATGGAGGCACTCCCAACCAAATTGACCACGTGTTGGTAGATCGCCATCATTACTCGAGCCTAATGAGGGTACGAACGTACCGAGGTGCCAACGTCGACTCGGATCACTATCTTGTTGGTACAGTTTTCCGAGAGCGGATTGTCTCACGGAGACGTATTGCATCCGCGGATCAGGTTTGAATCAACACGGCTGCCTTACGTAATGAGAATACCAGTAACATCTTTAGTCATGCGGTTAGACTCGCCCTCGAAGAGCTCGACGGAGGGAGAGTGTCCTGGGGACAGAATGCCGGGCGTAGAAGAGAAATGGACACGCCTTAAGAATAATGTCATTAGTACCGCCAACTCCATCTTAGGCAGTAGTCGGAGAGATCGGAACGACTGGTTTGATGATGAGTGCAAACTAGCGACTGAACGTAAGAATGCTGCATACCGGCGAATGCAGCAGTCTCATAGGACGCGGGTACGCGAGGAGAAATACAAACAGCTCAGAAGATCTAAAAAAGACTTCACAGACAAAAGAAAAGTGTCTGTGAAATAGAGAAAAGTAGAGAGCGAAGTTCGCACCAGGCGCGGAAGTTCTACCAAATAATTCGCAGTATGACGCGATACACACCACGCTGCACTTACTACAAGGATAAAGAGGGTAATCTGATCACAGATCCTGAAGGCATTCCGGAGCAATGGGAATTGCACTTCAATGAATTGTTAAATGGTCAGCGGCAGAAGAATTGGAGGCACCACTAATGCAAAATCAAGACCAAATGCTGCCGCCACCAAACATTGAAGAAACATTAAAGGCCATAAGACAGCTGAGCTGACCAAATAAGGAAAGACAGCGTTACATCACGCAATTCATGAGATCGTGGTGCACGTATGGGAGCAAGAGCTGATGCCAGAAGATTGGCATCGTTGGATAATTTGCCCCATACATAAGAAGGGAGATATCACACTGTGCAGCAACTATAGGGGTATAACATTGCTGAGTACCGCCTACAAGATTGGATAGCCCCATACGCTAAAGTCATCATTGCTCAATATCAGTGTGGCTTCATCCCAGGAAAATCAGCGATTGATCAGATATTCACCCTTAGGCAGGCGATGGATAAATGTCTGGAATTTAACATTCCATTATATTATCTATTTATAGACTTTAAGGTCGCCTACGACAGAATAACCAGGGTAGAACTATATAATCCCATGAGAGAGTTCGGCATTCCAAACAAATTGATACGATCGTGTAGGTTGACCATGACCAACGTAACTAGTCAAGTAAAAATAGCGGGATTGCTGTCCAAATTAATAATGTTGGTGTTGGCTCCGTATGTGAGGGAGGACGATTCCGGAGCCGCAACAACCATGCGTTGTACGCGATCTACCTTGAAGCTAATATTGTACGAAAAATCAAGCTCAGTAGACCCCGGGGGGGCGGGACACCTAGCTGGAATGAGCGAAGAGGAGCCTGGCCGGAAAGTCCTTTGTGGCAGGATGTATGGAAGAGACAGCGCGGTAGACCTTGTCTGCTATGGAGGGATAGCGTAGAACAGGACGCCCAGCGCCAGGGGGTGCTAAGCTGAATGACATCGACTCGAAATCAGGACCGGTGGAGAGACTTGCTAAATAAGGCCAAGACCCGTTATAGTGCCGATGGTGATGATGAGAAGTAGAAAAAAAAGTTCTTTCGGTTGCACATAGAAAAGGAAGAGACGAAAAAGACAAAAAAAGCTTGCGAGTGGAAACAGCGTAACGAGTTAACATTTTAAATCAGATCATCTTAATAAAAGTTTTTTATTGTGTAAAAAAAAAGTGTTTTCATAATTGGTGCAACCAATCGGCCAAATATTATAGATCTAGCTACTCTATGTCCTGGTCGCTTAGATCCATTAATTTATATTCCACTGCTGGATGATAAATCCCGTGAAGCAGTTCTAAAGGCCAACCTGAGAAAATCACCATTAGCTAAGTGTTGCGGATTCAACTGAATGCCATCAACAGTCAGTAAACAGTTGCCATGACAACTTACAAACAAACTGTCATCAAATCAATGACAATATCTTTCTTCTTCGTTAACTTCTCTGTATAGTCGGATGTCCAATAAATCCAATCCTCGTACATCATTTGTAAATCGATCAAAAGCTAGTTCATCCGTTAAATAAAGTAATATTAATTTCCAATAGTATAATCATATCGATTTATTTGCCACGAAGGAGGATTATTTCATTAGTGGGATTGCTGGACATTTAGGTATTCTTTTCCTCTTTCAACCATTTGCATTTATCAGTGTTTCTGAACAACAATTAATATCGCGGCACGACAAGAGGCACTGTGGTAGTTTGAAAGGTATGGTGCACCGACGTACGGCGCTGATTCACCTAAACTCCAACGATGTTTCACTAATGCACTTGTCGCCTCGCAAAATACATTCCACCAGTGTCCGACGATGCTCAAAAGGATTCCAGAGCGTAGATACTGTGGGGGTTCTCTACATCACACAGAACCAACCCACAACCCTCACCTGCAAACATGCAAAAATCGAATCTGCAATAGCATATATTCCCAAATATGCAATAAAATATTTCCCAAACCTCCAAGAGAATATAATTCAACCGAATATATTCTAATCACCACCACATGCATTTTCCCAAAATTGCGTTACTCAATTATCCATATTTCCTCAACGCAACCTAACAATCCACATTTCCCCGAAACTCGTATGCCATAGCAAACGCATATTCAATCCTCTACGGAACATCAGCAAGCATACCCAGCCGCACACATTTCTCCGAAGTTCATATGCCTTAACAAAGCGTATACCCAATCCTCAACGGAACACTACCAACCAAATAAACCGCGCACACTTCCCCGAAATTATTTCGGTTAACATTTCTATCTAAACGATACCCCTTGCTTGCACCCAAGCCATTCCAATTTCCCCCGAAAATGCATGCCCATACTCGCTCGCGTCGCCAAACCAATTCCCGGCACACCCAACCTACGAATTCAACCCAACAAACCCTCGACCGCATTATCGGCGATTCCCAGCCAGACAACCCCCCTACTCAGGTCACTACGGCTGACCTACTCGCGCTTCAGGCCTCATTCCGCCGCGAATTGGATCAAGTTTGTGCGAGGTCCCAAAACACACAACGAAGCGTTCAGAACCGCCCAACGAACCGGCGGCAACCTCCACAAAATACATCCCAGCGGACTTCTTTTCGTCGCCCACCTCCACGGCCCCCTCGTGATGCACCCGCCAACGCGCAAAATCCGCCCAACAATACCGTCACACGCGCTTGGTGCGCCAACCACCAACGATACGGGGATCGTACAATTAATTGTAGGGCACCCTGCGGGTGGACTCGACCACCCAACAACCCGCCCCAGCCTTTAAACTAATTCTGCCGACCGACACCCTCGCGCAACCGGCCGGCACCGCATCCATAAGACGCCTCACAATCAGGGACCCGAAACTAAATATCAATTTTACCATCGACACCGGCGCTGATATCTCGGTCCTTCCGCGCTCGTTCGCCCCACCCAACCGCGTGCCCACCGCCTTACAATTGTCAGCAGCAAACAATTCCCCGATACGCACGTACGGAAGGAAAAAGCTGACACTCCATCTGGGTCTCCGACATCCAATCACACACCAGTTTGTGATAGCTGATGTTAACGAACCCCTAATAGGTTCCGACCTATTAGGAAAACACAATCTGTTGGTCGATTCGACACACAACAGGCTAGTAGCCCACACCGCACCTTCCTCGCCCTTGTCGGCATCTCCAGCGGTAATACCCAGGGCCACACCGTGTACAGACCCTATCCAAGCTATGGTACAGGAATTTGTCAATACGACAATCCCTCTACCTAACCAGCGACGACATAAGGCGAATGTGTTTCATCACATCGAGACACGGGGCCCTCCAGTAAGCCAACGCGCACGTCGCCTGGCTCCAGAAAAACTACGCGCGGCACGCGCCGTTTGACGAAATGATAGCACAAGGTATCTGTCAACCATCAGACAGTCCTTGGGCAAGCCCACTCCATTTAGTTAAGAAACGTTCCGGGGAGTGGCGCCCATGCGGGGATTACAGACTGCTGAATGCAGCAACAGTCCCCGACAGATACCCCATTGCACACCTATATGATTATTCATATAAACTACGAGGGTGCAAAGTCTTCACCACCCTGGATCTCACCAGGGCTTACCACCAAATCCCGGTGGCACCTGAAGACATCCCAAAAACGGCAGTCATTACTCCTTTCGGACTCTTCGAGTTCAAAGTAATGACTTTCGGTCTCAGAAATGCCGCGCAGACATTTCAGAGATACATCGACTCGGCTTTACGTGGTCTCAATTGCTGTCATGCTTATCTCGATGACATTCTCATCGCCTCACGAGACCACGTGGAACACAAGCGCCATTTACGACAGGTCCTCGAGCGCCTCCGCGAATTCGGTCTCGTCATCAACCCAGATAAGTGTCAATATGCCAAAGAGCAAATCACATATCTGGGCTACATTGTTGACGATCGGGGCATTCGCCCACTTCCAGACCGTGTAGAGGCCCTCATCCGATATCCACGTCCAACCAACATAAGCGAGCTCCGACGTTTCCTCGGCATGCTCAATTTTTACAGACCCACCCTTAAAGACGCCGCCCAAACCCAGGCTCCTCTGACTGAATTTCTAAAAGGAGCGAAGCGCAACGACAAGCGCCCAATTCCATGGACAGAAGCTTCGGACCGTGCGTTCCAACTGTCCAAGGAGCAACTGGCCAACGCCACACTACTCCGATATCCCTTAGAGGGAGCGGTTTTGTCTATCCAATGCGATGCATCGGATTCCGCAATCGGAGCAGTTCTCCAACAAGATTTTGAAGGCCAACCGGAACCGCTCGGTTTCTTTTCCAGGAAACTGAGCCCCACAGAGCGGCGATACAGCACCTATGACCGGGAATTACTGGCGATCTATAGCGCCATTAAATATTTCCGTCATATGGTAGAGGGTCGGCCGCTCTCCGTGTATACAGACCACAAACCTCTGGTCTTCGCGTTCCGGAAAAAGTCGGGAAATGCTTCCCCCCGACAAGAACGTCAACTCGACCTCATCGGCCAATACACTACCGAAATTAAACATATCTCCGGTCCACAGAACATCTCGGCGGACGCCCTTTCTCGAATCGATACGATTCATTTGCGCGCCACTCTGAACAACGTCGACCTAGCCCTGGCCCAACAGGAGGACAGCCAGCTCAAATCTCTTCTAACTGCTGATACAGCACTCGAGCTACGCAAAATCACCCTCCGAGACCCTTTGGGCGAAATCTGGTGCGATGTTTCAACTGGAACCGCCAGGCCCTATATTCCCGAGAAGCTTCGTAGGGGCGTGTTCCAGGTCTACCATGATCCAGCCCACCCCAGCGGCCGCGCAACCGCTGCCGCCGTCCGTAAGAAATTCATTTGGCCCCGAATGAGCAAAGACCTCACCACCTGGGCCCGCGCTTGCCTCCAATGCCAGCGCTGCAAAGTAGCGCGGCATAATGTATTAGAACCTGCACAATTTAAGCTACCCACGGCACGCTTCGCCCATGTCCATATTGACATAGTGGGACCGCTTACTCCATCAAGAGGATTTTCCTACATCCTCACCATGATGGACCGCTTCACGCGATGGCCAGAGGCGACCCCCCTCAGAGCAGTTACTGCCGAATCCGTCGCCAAAGCCTTCTACTCAACCTGGGTCACACGTTTTGGCGTGCCCGCTACCATTACCTCCGACCGAGGACCGCAATTCGAAGCAACAATCTTCAGACAGCTGACAGACCTCCTCGGCTGCCAACGAAGCCGTACGACGGCCTACCATCCCCAATCCAACGGCATGATCGAACGCTGGCACAGGTCCCTCAAGGCCTCCCTCATGTGTCATAACGACACCCAATGGTTCGACGCCCTTCCCACCGTCCTCCTCGGCCTGAGGACAAGCCTCAAGGAGGACCTAGGCTCTTCCGCGGCGGAACTCACCTACGGCACCAACCTCCTACTGCCAGGCGAACTCTTCATGGACGGCGAAACCCCACGCACCCAGCTGCCGGATGTGGGCCACCTCCGCGGCCTCCTTCGCAAGGTCAGAGCAACACCCGTGACCAGACACGGCTCTAAAAAACTCTTCGTCCACCCCGAACTGCACAGCTGTACGCACGTCTTTGTCAGGGTGGATAAGGTCAAAAAACCCTTGGACCCCCCATACGACGGCCCCTTCAGAGTCTCCAACCGCATGAGCGACCGTGTCTTCGAGATCGACATCCGAGGCAAACGATCCACGGTCAGTGTCGAGAGACTCAAACCTTGTTTCCTGGAGGCTTCAGCCCCAGACCCTCAACCCGCCCCAATACCCGACAACTTATGTGTACTCCACGCGAAAATTTACTTGGGACTTCGTGCGCCTTGGAAGATAAAATCTGGCTCCCAGTAGCGTTCGTTTTCACGATTAATATCTGGTGCGAAAGGAAGGTGCGCGTACCGCAATGGTTATTAACAGACTCCGGGAGAAATCGTCCTCAACATTCCTTGTAGTATCGGATACCTCTGGCGTACCAGGGAAATTCCAATACACATCTGGTCAATTAGAGGG
Source organism: Microdon myrmicae (assembly GCA_963931805.1). Lineage (NCBI taxonomy): Eukaryota > Metazoa > Arthropoda > Insecta > Diptera > Syrphidae > Microdon > Microdon myrmicae. Next base: position 32,453,459 of record OZ007499.1, read on the forward strand.
ACGGAAATTTAGGCTGGCAGAAAATGCAGTCATAAATCATGAGAATGGTTTTCCCATGATGGTGATAAAATATCGGCAAAAACCCAAGGCTGCCTGAGAGCATGAATCTTTTGACTACATTGTTTATGTATGAAATTGCCGGCTGGACGAAAACGTTTTCTTTTGTCTACATCGGATAGACAGAAGTGTTTCGTGTAGCATAAGGGAACAATGCTGGCGGCGGCAATTAGGTCTTCTGAGATGTAACATAGAAGATCGTTTGCCATAGCAACTAGAAAAAAAGGCTAATTGATCTTTGGGTTATCCCGCTCATTATGTCCTATCGCAGGGCTATTAGAAATCCGGCTTGCAGATGTGCACCACAGCACCACTTTTGAACATTCGAGAAATCTTCCCCGACGACATTCCTCGGTCGGCGGAAATTATAGAGATCTTCTTCGACGACACTCCTCGGTCGGCGGAGATCAAACTACGTGTTGGGCGCTCAATTGCCAACACTAAGGAACACGATCTTAACTACATCGCAAAGGTTGCACGAGGTTTTTCTGGGGCGGGCTTACCCGAAATTTGTCAACGTGCTTGCTAATTGTTCATCCGACAATAAAACCGGAGATTAAAGAAGAAGGCAACATCTCCCGGAAGTCATCACTAATCCCAGTAGACACACCTGTAACACGGAAACCGTTAGTACAATCAATATATATATATACGAGGGTTGCCTCTTATGTTTCGGGATTTGGCAACCCTAGTGTTGCAATCTGGCAATTGACAGCTCTGTCGTAAAGTTGGACCTTTTTAGAGGTTATACGCACTCAGAACGTTTTGACATACGAGCGCTATTTGTGTTGTTTCCAGTAACTTAAAAGATTCATCTCGGCCCAAAAATGGAATTAAATCGTCAACATTTTCGTGCGATTATTTTTTACAACTTTCGGCGTGGATTTACTCAGCAACAGTGCATGGATGAACTGAATTCAATTTTTGACGATGAAGCTCCATCAAGGACCAGTGTTTATCGATGGTATGATGAATTCAATCGTGGTCGTAGTTCACTCCAAGATGAATTTCGTGAAGGTCGTCCAAAATCAGTTGTTGTTCCGAAAACCATTGATGTTGTGCGCGAACTGATATTGGAAGATCGTCATGTGACCTATCGTGAGATTGAGACAACCTTAGGCGTTAGTGGGACCAGCATACATTCAATATTGCATAAACATTTGACTGTCAAAAAAATTTGTTCGCGTTGGATCCCACACAATTTGTCAATCGCCCAAAAAAGGCTCGTGTCAATTGGTCGAAAGAAATGCTCAAAAAATACGGTCGCGGTGCTTCGAAAGACGTCTATGATATCGGGACAGGTGATGAATCGTGGATTTACGCGTATGAGTCCGAAAGTAAACAGCAGTCGACTGTCTGGGTGTTTCAAGATGAGCCAAATCCAACAAAAGTTGTTCGCGCACAAAGCACTTCCAAGCAAATGGTCGCCTGTTTTTTCGGAAAAACTGGACATGTGGCAACCGTACCACTAGAACAACGCAGAACAGTCAATTCTGAGTGGTACACAACCATTTGTTTGCCAGTTGTCTTCCAAGAAATCAGGAAAACCAACCGCCGAAGACGGATCACTCTTCACCACGACAATGCGAGCTCTCACACATCGGCTGCGACAACTGCATTTTCGAGCACCCAAAACATCGATTTAATGGGTCATCCGCCGTATAGCCCTGACTTGGCACCGAATGACTTCTTTTTATTCCCGTACGTAAAAAACAAACTGAGAGGTCAACGTTTTTCGACACCTGAAGAAGCGGTTGCTGCATTCAGAATGCATGTGTTGGACATACCTCAATTAGAGTGTCAAAAGTGCTTCGACAATTGGTTCAAACGCATGCAAAAGTGTATAGATCTTCATGGGGAATATTTTGAAAAACAATAAAGTGATTTTCGATGATCAATATTTGTTTTTGTTCTCTAATCCCGAAATATAAAAGGCAACCCTCGTATATATATATATATATATATATATATATATATGTATATATATATATATATATATATATATATATATATATATATATATATATATATATATATATATATATATATATATATATATATGTTGTGGATTGGCAGTTGGATGTGCTGGGATGTGCTGGAGAAATCTAGTATATTCGCAGTATACCAGTTGCGCGGCAGCTGTCACGGACCAGCTGGCGGGTTGTCACCGACGATGAGGTCAGCAGCGTCCCTTTTGAATTGGCAGTTATTCGGCGTTGTTACTCAATCACAGTCTGTAACCAACCTTCATCGCGCTCACACTGTCAGGGCAAACATCACAGGTACCAGCTAACCACAATAAAACGAAATGTATACGAATTAAATAATAAGAGAAATAAAAGTAAATCTCAAGGAATACAGATTCCAGCCTTTGGTTTTGTTCATCCTCTTCGCTGTCTCCATCGGCTTCCTCCCATCATCGCAGCTCTCGGCTATCTTCTTGGATGCAGCTCACCGCTCCTGGACGCTGCCCTCTAATACAGACCAAAGACCACTCTTGGACGCCTTAAGCGTGGAACGCTTTTCTCCTGGATGCAACCTCATTATCGCCCGCCGCTATATATATATATATATATGTATATATATATATATATATATATATATATATATATATATATGTATATATATATATATATATATATATATATTTATAGGAGAAGGAGGGAAAAGCAATATTGAATCGATTTAAAAAAAATATAACGTTTGCCTTTAAAGTTTCTCTTTGTTGGTTTAAATTACGTAGTAACTTGCATTAACATTTTATCGTGTTTTAAATATAACACAGAGCCATGTCCTGATTTTACCAATGGCTTATGACAAAAATTACGACAATAACAAGGTCAACAAGGTCATGGTTGTGCTCCACCTTGAAAAGAGAAACCCCCCGCTATTATTGTCAAACAACAGAGGGCGATCTCAAGTAGATCAATCGTGTATTGAATTATGTCAGGTATGCAAAAAATGGTTTTTTTGAAGGAAGGGGCAGCTGCTTGAAAACTGGATTACCGTAAACGCCAATTGATTTGAAAATAATTCTTAAGCATCTGGAGTAGAAACTATTTTTCGATTATATTACTCAACCGCTTAAGCACAATATTTTACATAAAACAAATTGATACGTTAATCATAGGGTCCGAACCTATACAGTTTGGTCATTCTGATAAGAACAACTAATTGTTTAAATCTGATAAAAACCCGACAGCCAGCTAAGTAACTTAAATTAATAGAATCAGCTCACGATGGAAGTGTTAGCGTAATAAAACTACGGCAGACTACCATTAGTCAGTTTTTCACAAGCTTTCGAGAAAAGTTTGAATCAACTGTCATTAAAATTTGCTTGCGGTGAACACAGACCACATCCTACAAAGGGTTGTTTGGTCTCATTCTGGTGGTAATAATAGATGTACGGAGGATTAGTTCATCAGATTAGATTTTCCTAGCTCTGTTTCACCCGCTTAAGTCTGTAAGTAAAATTTTCTTCAATAAACAAGGACCGCTGGCAAACCACGTGCCTTCCGCTCGAGCGTTGCGTCTTCTCGGAATTGTGGACTCCTTTGCGGTTGTTGATGGTGCCGTTTACAAAGGTAATTATTCAGATTCTCGACAACGAAATTTAGTTTTCCTGAATATAGGTTAATAGCAAACGAATGCTAATTCCAAACATGCAAGACTGCGGAAGGTGCCAAACCTCAGTTTGCTATAATCATTCGTGTAGCCAGGGAAGATGTGTATCATTGTAAAGTAGAAAATGACTGAAGATTCGTCTGTACGAGTTTCGAAATTATTTCCACAAACCGCTACGGAAATTACATTACAATTTAATGTTAGAGTTGAACATCTTGTGTGACATCAGTCATAGCTAGACTTGTTGAATACATCATAGCTTGTGAGGAGATAGTACTTTTAATAAGAGTATTATTGCATTCTGCACAAAGATTTAAACATGCTTTAATGACGATGACTCTTTATATTTGTATAATATATTTACGATGAGGAGACTCTCAGTGTATGTTTCCGACGTTTCTCCTATTGCGCATATCCTATCAAAGGAAATAGTTTCAGCAGCAATTTAAAATATGAATAAGAACTTGAGGAGCATGTGCGATTTATCTACAAGGATTAGATATCTTCCATTCCTCGGGGCATTTTAAAACCCTCACCTTAGGTAATTTGTATATTCATGATATCAAAATGAGTAAACTAACGATAATATATTTCATGGGGAGTATTAGTTATGTCGCAAGTTCTGAAACAAAGTTTTAATGAGAATCACCTTCACTATGTGTACTAGGGGATTAAGAGTATCCTACAATTGTTTTGACATGGCAAAGTTGTGAGGAAATAAAAAAGGAAAAATGTTCTGTTTTTAGTGTAAAGAACTTTCCATGTGTCAATTAAAAAATAACATGTTGAAATCGTAACCACAACCTATGTAAGAATACTTTGCTTTGCTGCAGAGTAGGCTGTCCTAGATAACTAACTGGAAAATATAGACGTTGTGGAAAAGGTAAGGCGACACCATTGCTATCTGCTAAATTATTATTAATAATTTCTGACAAGTAATCCTATTCTTTGATTTTAGTTACACAATTTTATTTATTTATTTCATTCAGTAAGAAGAAAAGAAAGTCGTGATTTTCAGTGAGTTGGTGGGGGTAATAAAAAAGAAAAAAAAAGGGAACCCGAGGGGTGGGAGGGGGGGGGGGGGTGAGGCTAACCTAAATGATACAAGGCTACTACAAATTTCATCCTTGGCGATGAATAGGATGGGCCATACATTTTTGCAAATGGCAACACTTGATTTCTTAAAAACCGTTAGAGGGAGGGGCACGAATTAATAAGTCTTCTTATTTAATTAAAAAAATGTTTACAATTTATTTTCTTAAAACTGTATTTACGAAATATGCTAGTTACTAGGTGTATCTGAACACAACAGTCGATTAAACCTGACTAACTTATTCCACCGTTCGCCTATTCCCTTTTCCAGTCATCTTTTGTTTTTTCTCCAATTTCTTATCTCAAACTTCATTTGGGTCGTGGGATCGTTTTGATAATCCTGTTCGATGATTGTTTGGACAGCTGCGTCATGTCGGGTGCAGCAGTGAATCCTATCTTCAATGTTGATTACGTTGGAGGTCATCATTTTTATTACATTGTGGTGTAGGTTTGTGATTTGATGAATCTTGTCTTCTAGTTTTGAGTTGGGTATGTTAACTCGCGCGAGTGAATTTTGCGTCACTTCATGCAACTTTAGTCACGATGGAGCACTTCACGGAACAACAGCTTGGTTTTTGTGTAAAACGATTTTACAAAAACAACGATTCCTACGTTACTTTACGACGGCTATTTAGAATTGAATACGAATTACGCTGAACACCCAGATCTGTTTTTGGGTTGCGAAACTAAGCTAAACCAAAGGCACAAATTGGACTACCCAATTATAAAGTAATTAGACGAGATCATCCAAATTCCACTCAGGGTGGCGGGTCACTGGCCTAGTTAAAAATGGTCTACAACAGAAAGTCGTTTACAGCAGAGATGTATACACGTTCCAGGTGCTAGAAGCCTGCATCATAGATATTCCTTTGTCAAAGGCATATCTATATATGATCTCTGCTTATGCTCCCGAAACTCCACAGTGTATACAGTTTATCAATGAACTTGATACTATGGGGTAGGACATCTGTGTGCCATCGTTGGCACTGGTTCTACGTCCATCCCACGCTGTTCTTATTGTAGCTTGTCGCCAATGTGGGGTAAAAGTTCCGGTATCGGCCTTGTTATTAATGGAGCTGACGATCACTTTGTGGAATGCAACTGCCGTGGATGCTGCTCTACAGTTTGAAACATTTTACTTCAGTAAACAATCACTGCTTCGAGACACACCGGTTTTACTGGGCATCTTGTCGATGGGCTTCTCTATAGCACTATAATCGCGTCTATTGTAATGCGATGAAACAACACATCATCAATAAAGGCGGGTCAACTGACGACGAGGTAGCAAAAGGATAGACGTCACGGAATGTCAATGGCGAGCAACGCACTTCCCGATTGTGGTCAGTCCAGAACTAGTCGAACGAGATTAAAACGCATTTTTCATTTCCTTTAATACAACACCTCGTTTTAATATTGCTTTATTCCTTATAATTGACAATCATTAAAATAACTTCACACTAAAAATAAAAAAGCAGTGTTCATCGAAAACGTTCTTAACGCACAACACTCGCATCGCCACACCACTCGACGTTTTACGTGGAGGACCGGACCTTCCTCCACGGAATCAGTTTTATGATTGACTACATCAACCGAAGCGACAGAATACCAAAAATTCCAACCATTCGGTGACCATATAAGGGATGATCCTAGATGATGATCACGGAGAGGATGTGCACACACACAGATGTGGTTACCTCTCACGCTCATGCTGTGCATGAGCAAGCGCACCGTGGATATAACAATTCCATAAAAGGAAATGTTTATCCGATTGGTACCGCGTAAGGGATCCATTCTGATCGGGCGCATGTTATGCATGCTTTCCTGGTTTTTATGCTTTCTGTATGCACAAGAGACAATGTGTTGTTCGATTGGTGGCAAACAAATGCTATCGAATATAAACTAGAATTATACGCTACAAGTTCTCTGTCTATCCAAGAGGAAATTCCTTCTTGGATTTACTTTTGCTGGACGAGCGAATACAATTATTAGATACGGATCTAACTACTCGAAATTGTCTTCGTACAATCGAGTACGATAGCGATCATTATGGACTTGGCGCCGTAACACATGTCCCAAACGAACACTCACTACTTGAGCAGTATAAACAGATAAGCTCTTATAATTCCGGAAAAGCACACTGGTCGCGCTGCAATGGCATAGATACACCAACTGACATAAATCTTCATAATGACGAGATTGATCATCATCTTTCGACGATGAACAAAATTGTGACAATACCATGAATCGTTCTATCCCAAAAGTGTGTCATATGGAGAGCCATACAAACCGATACAGAAACGCAACGATCGACGACCTGTTTAGGCAAAAGAGTAGTCTGCTCTCTAAGTTAAAACTGCTCTACAGACAGTTCAGTGATACAAATAGCCAGGAAATAAAAACAATTAAGTCACTAATTATAAATGTTCCAAAACTGATCCGTGACAATTATAGATCAGTAATTAATGAAGATTGGAACAACAGAATTCGAGCCATTAAAGCTAGTAGACCGAATATGTTCCCACAAATAAATAAAGTCTTTCGAAGGAAAGATTATAATGACATTTCATGTCTGAGAGTTCTGCGGAGTCCCAAGAATTGTCAAACTCTGCTGAACGCAGGACTTACTCTAACAAAGAGTTCATAATAGTGCATAGATTGAACGAATCAGGTCAGTCTAACCTTGACTTGGAAAATAAGGCTCCCCAAAAACATATTTCGCGCAATAAACTTAACAATTGGCGTCTCTTAAGTCGAAGTTTCACCATTCCCCACTTAAAAATCTAAACACTAGCATATTTGTACACAAGGATGAACTGACGGATATTCTTAGATCGCTTAAGAACAAAAAATCTTCTGGAATAGATAGTATTCCAAACATTGTTCTTGAAGGTTTACACTATTTTGTTCAATAACGCTCTAAATAATGCATATTATCCAACCCAATGGAAATCTGCAGTAGTCCATCCCATCCCAAAAAGAGCAAGGACAGGAGCATTCCAGCCAATCCTCGTTCGATTAGTTTTCTTCTGAACATCAGCAAGGTATTCGAAAAAATTAAAAATAAAGCAACGACTAACTGGTGCGGGGAAAATAGTATTATTCCGAACAACCAATTTGGTTTTCGAACGCCACATCACACGGTTCATGCTACGACAAAACTTGTTTCCGACATACAGTGGAACAAGGCGAAGCAACAATGCACAGGATACACCCGAATATTTATTATACATTATCTACGATATGATAATGGGTAAACAATTTGTGGTGAAATGTGGAAATTTAATCTCTAACAAGACCTTCCACATCAAAAACGGCCTACAACAGGGAGTAGTGAATTCTCCCATTTTATTTAGCATTTACACTAGTGATCTAGTGGGTCCTCTCAACCATGCAATTGCATATGCCGACGACATTGTGGTGTATAGATCTGTAGAAAAGATTGATGTCATCAACAAGATGATTTCAACAAAATCAAACGTTTTTGCGACGACTGGAAATTAAAAATAAATTTCCAGAAAACCGGGACTATCCTTTTCAGAACGCCCCTCTCTAGTGCATCAAAGGATACAAAACGGAATTGAAAAAAACATTTTCCATTGCAGGAAGTAATAATCTTCCTCTACAAGTAAAAACTGTACTCAGATACCTTGGAATCTGGCTTGATCAGTATCTTTACTTTGATAAGCATCCAGCAGCTACAAACGCATATGCAATGTCACGAAGTCTCTTCCGTAGTAGTCTTCTGGACCCCAAGGTGAAAATAATTTCATACTCAGCATTCATCCGACCAATATTAGTGTATGGCTGCCCGGTATGGTATAACATATCCCCATTCCACATGGAGACGTTTCGAGTGTTCGAGAGCCAGTGTTTGCGTCCCTGCCTCGGAATGAACAAAACCCCAGAGTCGCAATATAAGAAATACTATCCCAATAAAATCCTGTATGACAAATCACGACTAAACAGAATAGATAACTTTACTATCAATACTATTCGTGGTCACACAACTAGGGCAATGTGCAGTGAAAATGATCTCATTTCGGGAGCATTCTATCCCAATGATATGTAATGGGTTTTCCAATAGGGACTTGGCAACTTTTTTTTTTAAATCAGACGCAAACCATTTGAGATATATAAGAAACTTTATTTTCGGCTTGAAGTACAATCAAACCATCTATGAATGGAACTCGACTTCGTTCATATGGCCGCCGCGGGCGTTTGCAGCGGTCGATTCGTTGGACCCAATTTTCGATGACTCGGCCACACATTTCGGCCGAAACGGCCGCTATGTCGCGTTCAATGTTGGCTCTGAGCTCTTCCAACGTCGTCGGCTTGTTGGCATAGGCCAATGACTTGACGTAGCCCCAAAGAAAATAGTCTAGAGGCGTTAAATCGCACGAACGAGGCGGCCAACCGACTGGCCCATTTCTTGAGATAACACGCTCATCAAACTTACTGTTCAATAAATCGATTGTATCGTGTGCTGTGTCTGGCGCAAGACTAATAACCTTGCCCGTAAAAAAAATCATTATGGAAAATTTAACAAGCCTCAGGACTTGCTAAATAAAGCCAAGACCGGCTCCCGGTTGTAGTGCCGATGATGATGATGATGATGATCGTATGCTGTGTGGCTTGTGGCACCGTCCTGCTGAAACCACATGTCGCCCAAGTCCATATCTTCCAATTCGTGTCAAAAATAATCGGTGATCATGGCGCGATAACGATGGCCATTCACAGTAACGTGACGTCGACGAAAAAATATGGGCCAATGACGCCGCCGGCATGCAAACCGCACCAAACAATTATTTTTTGTGATTGAAGTGGTGATTCATGAAGCACATGTGGATTTTCACCCGACCAATAACGCATGTTTTGCTTATTGACGAACCCATTGAGCCAAAAATGAGCTTCGTCAGTGAAGATGATTTTGCGATGAAATTCATCATCTTGGCGCATCTTTTCCAGAGCCCAATCGGAGAACGTACGTCGCTTCAAATGGTCTATCGGCTTCAATTCTTGAGTCAGCTTGATCTTGTATGGGTGTAAAACAAGATCCTTACGCAAAATTCGACATGAAGTGGTCTGAGCGATGTCCAATTCTTGAGAACGCCGTGGAATTGACTGATTTGGATCGTTTGCTACGGACGCCTGAACGGCAGCGATATTTTCGAAACTTCGACCAACCCGTTGTCTCACTGGCACGTCAACATCACACAACGAATATGTAGACTTTTGCACTAAACTTGTTATTGCCTGTCTACTAGGGCGAAAATTACGACCGAAAATTGGAGTTAACGCTCTTAAAGTTGAGGTCACCGACTCCAAATTTCGGTAGTAAATTTTTATAATTTGCAGACGTTGTTCGTTCGTGTACTTAATCATCATGAAAATGTTGAGTTTACTGAATAAATTGACAGTGACAGTTCCGTGATTAGTGAAAGGGTGCGTTCACAAATTGAATTCAAAGTTCAAAGCCCTATTGGAAAACCCGATATATGGAGAGTACTCTCCAGAATGGGTTCATTCCCCCAGAAGCGTTCCCTTTCTTGGATAAAAAAGGACTTATTCAAGACAAACATGGAGTCCCTATTATTTACCACGTTTTCCGTGGTGCCAGGGATATACATATATATCAATTATAAAAATACTAGTTATTGTACGCCGAAAGGCATAAGAAAAGTGATAATGTATAATTTAGAGTGCTTGCGAAGAGCCAGTAAGTTAATGTTAGAATGATTTTTGTAAAATAGAAGTTAACATTTAGTCTTAAGTTAAATCTGTAATTGAATTGTTAAATAAATGTGGAGATAAAACAAAACAAACAAAAACGGATTACGCCGTGTAAGTGAGTGTCCAAGTGTTAATTTAATCAAAGCTTGGGTCAAGAAGTTCGAGCAAACGGGATCGACAACGAATGTTAAACAAACAGGGCGGCCACGTTCAAGAAAAAGCGATGAGAACATTCGAGAGGTTAAAATTTCCGTACCTCGCAGCATATGTCAGCGAGTTTTCCAAAGATTACGTAGTCGATTGCAGGAGTGCCAACGACAAGACATGGCACATGTCGACGATGTCATTTAAAAAAAATAAATTTCAATAAACGTGTATTACGTTTAATAAATGTTCAACAAAATGACATTTGTAGTTTTATTTCTATTCATGTTTCAAATGTGCAAAAATGTATGCCCACCCTTTATTATCTTAACCTATCCTAAAGAATACTATCAGATGGATTCAGTGCTTCCACAATTACAAAAACCCAGGTGCATACGTGTTATGTTTGAAGGAGACTACTTTAAAGGCTACAAGCCGATAAGATTATAGACAGTAATAAACAAATAATGAATATTTTACGTCCCTTTATTTAATACTCTTTTGAATGAATAAAGGGTGACCTGCGGCGGTTTTTCCGATCAAGTTTCCTAATATAACGCGCTCAATAGCATTAGACAACAACGCTATTTGTCCAATCAGGAATTGCTCATCGCGTTTTTAAATAACCTGAAGTACTGATTAAGCACAACTATAAATACGGCACATTGCCCACGATTGTATTCCAATGCGGCAATGTGGGGGTTCTTGAAGCTCACCTGAAGAACCCCCCATATCCGCAACCCATATTTACAACCCAATCACCAGCACCTGAAAACATTTCCTTTTCCAAGAACACTAATGCATACAAGCATTACCTAAAATTCCTAAAAAGAATTGCATCTACAAGGGCATTTTCCCATGCATTAACGCATCGGCAAAATTTTCCCAACAAAGAATTCTTTATGGAATAAACAGCATATCCCTGAAAGAAAACAATTCGGTTCACATATCATGTAACCATCCCAACCAGGGAAAATGATCATTGCGTCGCCTATTCCCAGCTTCATCATGTGTACAACAAATCCCTTTTCATACACATTGGCTGGCGACCTTTTCTCCCAACAATAAACAACCCAAGCAGTTGCATTCAGTTAGCGCAATCGACGCTGAAGCCAATTTCCCTAACTCGCACCATGTGCAAACAAAAGAACGCTGTTCTTCCGCAGGTATTCTGGCGATACGATAAACAATTCATATCGTTTGAAGTATCCCAAATGCATCTCCCATCTAATGAGTTACAACTTGTTTACTCAGTTGAACTCTCAGATCATAAATTCCCTTTGCCCTACATATTCCTGGTTTCCATTTACCATTGACCTTCTCACATAAGCAAACACAAACCCAATTAGCATCCAATGAGATTCGGCTTGTTTGCTTAGCCGAACTCACATCTCATGGATGTACATTATGCCCTTTCTTTGTTTTAGATTCTTTTTCATGGTTCCACAAACAAACCAATGTACACACATACATGTGTACCGCCATGATTTTTATTACGAGATCTGGTTTTCTCTTCCACAGAGAGAGACATTAGGTCTCTCTTGTGGTAAGTAAAAACATATCCATAGCCGAGAGGATATTCACCACCACCGAATCGAGGGTGAATCAAGATCCACATTCCAACCCTCGATTGAGTCGTAATTCACCCGCCAGTGCGAACGCACTTCTTCATCGGCGTTTTCTTTCAACCCCCGTAGCGTGCGCTCGGGGGTGAACACATCCCCGGAGTCAAGATTCGCGAGTCATAGTCAAAGTCGAAATGTGTGCTGTTTATTTTTTTTTTATTTACCCTTATCGTGTGTGCTTCGATTCCGGTGCTGTAATCGGACGCGATTGCTGTTCTATTGAGTTTTTTTTTTGTTTCGTTTGGAGACTTAAACGCATGCTATACCCACATCAGCTTAAATAAAGATAGTAAAGCCCAAAAGTGAACCTTAATTCGACAATAAAAAAAGGAATAAACTAAATCCGTGAGTTTTATTTCTCCTGTGTTTGATGCTTCCATTTGGTGAACATTTTCCGTGTTTCAATTATTTACTTCTGGTGGACGGTGTGCTGAGATGATGTACCTGTATTTATTTCTTTCATTGATGGAAAATTCCAGCCGGAGCTGTTTAGTGTATGATGGAGGAGGAAGGTGAACCGAGTGCCCATGCCTGGCACAATACACTTCCTCCCCACAGCACTACATCAGAAATACGACCCCTTGGTTTATTATTTACTTAAAATATCTTCATTTACAAGGAGACCGGCTCTTACTTTAGTTATTTTGTTAGCAAAATGACCATCTTCGTTGGTGGTTTGATTTCGACTCTTTAATAATAACTCTTTAGTCAATTAGTACGAGGGTGATTCAAATATAAATGGTAATTTTACTTTTTTGCTTAGCAGCAAGTTGCGAGCTAGATAATCTTGTGCGTGGCTGTTGATTGGTTAATGAGGAGTAGGGGCACCGGCTTGGCTAGCGGTTGCGCTCGACTTTATAGTCAGTATAGACATGAGCGAGGAAGAGAATGTTTTTCTCGATTGAAGGCACAGTTTGGTGATGATACAGTGTCTCATAATCGTGTGTATACGTGGGCCAGAGAATTTAAAAGTGGGCGAGAACGTATCGAAAACGAAAGTAATAATCCACTCCCAAGGACAAGTCGTACAGATGACAACATCCGTGCTGTTCGAGAGCTTATTGAAAGTGATGGATTGAACACTTACATAGCTGATACCCACTTCAGTTGAAATTTCTCCAACAGTTAAGAGGCGATCACTCTCAAAAAGCTCGTATTTGGTTCAAAAATATGGCCGCCCTTTATGGCGGCTTGTGTCCTATACATCTTTGTTATTCAAAAAGGCGACCATTTTTAAGAGTAATCGTGGGCTCTTTAACTCTCTTTTAACGTCAACCGTGAATATATTTACAGAAATAATTTAAGCATCCTTTAACACATTATCGCCGGGAACATTTTGCACATTTTGCAGCGAAGTTAACGCTGCTTGAATTAAGCCAATAAATGGGGTGGTAGTCCCACTAAACTATAAACTAAACTAAACTAATGATATTAAACCTTTTTCACACAGGGTAAAGAGTATCAAACGCAACAGAAATATGTGGATCGATTCCAGGTGTAGAGAAGCCGTTAAGGCTAAAAATGAAATCAAATAAATCAAACAATACTGAGGAAAACCGGGAAAGCTAGAAATGAATGCAATGCGCATATTCAAGTTTCTTGTATGACCAGAGACCCAGAAAAAAAAATTTCATTCTTTCACATTCTTTAAGTAGAAACTTAAAGGCATTCGTGAAGGAACATCGATCTCCTCATCCATTCCACCGCTTATAGTCGATGACAGACCAGTCACCAATACTTGCTGCCCATTTTGCAGTGAAGTAAACGCTACCTAATACCGCATCAGTTCTTCTTCAACTTGAGCATAAGCAGTACACCATGAGTCGGATTCAGTTCCCAACGCTTACTGTTGCCCATGCACTCAAGGGCGTAAACGCAAATAAATCCTTTGGCCCGGATAACATTCCATGCTGTTGAAGATATGTTCCTCCTCCCTCACTAAACCACTGCGGAAACTCTTCCATTTATCTTATTCTACTTGTCATTTCCCAAATAGATGGAAGTCAGCGAACATTCAGCCATTCAGTCAATTCCCGAAAAGGGCGATAAATTGTTCCTCTCTTGTTATCGCCCCATAGCACTAAATTCTATTCTCTCGAAGGTAATGCAATTACTCATTAACCGTAAACTTTTGAAATAACTGGAATCAAATGACCTCCTCAATGACTGCCGATATGGCTTTCATAGCTCCATCATTTAAAGGAAATTCCTAAGGAATAATATATGTTTGTTTGAAATTCACCATCATCGTCATCACCGGCACTACAACCAGGATCCGGTCTTGGACCTATTTAGCAAGTCTCTCCACCGGTATCCGGTCCATATCTGGGATTTGTTAAATTGTTCATAATAATTTGTTTTTCCGGGCAAGGTTATTAGCCCTGCCTAACCTTTCTCAGGATGTCACTGCATGCATTGGTTCAATACTTGGCGGGTGCCAAAGTAGCTATCCAGGGGTGTCACGTCAACTTGGATTGAACCGGGACAAGGATCGTCCTGGCCTTCGCCGGGTTGAAATCAGAGAGTTTGCCCTGTATGTTCGCTCCCACCCCCCTTGTTTGAAATTACATATGTTTAAATATGTACATATATTAGTTTATATATATACATATACGAAGTTGGGCTGAAAAGTTTCCGATCTCAACGTGAAGATAGCAGCACTCGTCAATAAAAGCTAACGAAGGTAGTTGTACATCTTTTGACAGTTACTCACCAGTTCAGCCATTTTGGATGCGTAGCTTTATTTAACAGCCGTTTGAGTATGTTTTTTTTTTAAATGGACAAAATTGAGTATCGAGCTGTCATTAAATGTTTGTTTTTGAAAGGCAATACCCCTACGCAAATCAAACATGAGTTGGACTCTGTCTCTGGGGGGACTCTGTACCATCATTTACCACAGTGAAATTTTGGGCAGCTGAATTTAAACATGGCCGTCAGTGCTTGGGAGACGATGAACATTCGGGACGTCAAAAAACTGCAACAACTGACGATAACATCGCTAAAGTTCACCAAAGTGTGTTATACGACCGCCAAATTAAAGTAAGAGAGATAGCAGAGGCTATGAAAATGTTCAAAGAACGTGTTTGTCACATATTAAATCAAAATTGAGGCATGAGAAAGCTGTCCGAACGTTGGATGCCGCGTTTGCTCACGTTCGACCAAAAACGTGTTCGAATAAAAATTTCCAACGATCCGTTGGCGCAGTTTAGGCGCAATTAATCCGAGTTTTGGCGCCGATTAATTACTGTCGATGAAACTTGGATACATCATTATACGCCCGAAACGAAAATACAGTTAAAACAACGGACTGCAAAGGGGGAATCGGCTCCAAAAAGGCAAAAACTGTTTTTTCGCCGTGAAAGTGATGGTGTCTCTTTTTTGGGATAGTCATGGAGTTATCTCAATCGATTTTCTCCAGAAAGGAAAAACCATTACAGGAGCATACTACGCATCATTATTTGACCAACCGAAGGCAGAAATTGCGGAAAAACGGCCACATTTGCAGATAAAGAAAATCCTGTTTCACCAAGAGAACGCACCGTCTCACACCTCAGCGGTTGCCATGGCGAAAATCCACGAATTACGTTTTGAACTGCTTGACCATCCGCCTTACTAAAATTGCACTCGGAGGACGGAGATTTTCGTCGAATGAGGAAGCAATCATTTTCGTGAAGACTTATTTTGCAGAGAAAAACACCGAGTACTATTTGGACGGGTTAGAGAGATGGGAGCATCGCTGGAAGAGAGCATCCGGATTTAATGCAGGCGATAACGTATGGCTTTATAACCCTCATCGGCAAAAAGGAAGGTCTCCGAAGTTGCAGCAACATTGGGAAGGACCGTATAAGATTCTCACAAGAATTAACGACGTTGTCTATAGGATTCGGCGAAGACCGAACGCCAAGATGAAAGTGGTACGTCGTGACTGCCTGGCGACTTTTTGTTAACCCAGGAGACCAGACGAACTAATCTAGGCGGAGGGTAGTGTGACGCATATGACAATCAGTACTAGAATATTCTAGAAAGTCCAAAACAAAGTACTACAATATTCTAGAAAGTACTGGAAAACTGGAGACTATGAGCAGTAAAAAATTCGATGCT
Source organism: Microdon myrmicae (assembly GCA_963931805.1). Classification (NCBI taxonomy): domain Eukaryota; kingdom Metazoa; phylum Arthropoda; class Insecta; order Diptera; family Syrphidae; genus Microdon; species Microdon myrmicae. The sequence continues at coordinate 32,469,832 of OZ007499.1, forward strand.
ATGAAACGGACGGAAACGAAACGCCGAATCAGAATGAGGAAAAACGGTATAAATACGTCGCACGCAGATCAGGCAGTGAAGTAAAAGTAAGGGGTAAGCAGAGTAAGCAAGCGATAAGGAAGGAAGCGATAAGTCAAGAAATCGTTAAGTGTACTGTGGGGAGGAAGTATTGTGCCTAACACGGACACTCCGTTCACTTCCTCCTCCATCATGAATTGTTCGTCGCGTAAAACACTGAACCAGAAGAACAACAATGTAAATACATCTAGGATAAAACGGACGCACTGGGAGAAAAGCACAAACGAAACTCCGAAACGAAACATCGTAAAAAGTTACAATGAAACACTGGTTTAGCTAGTCCTTTAATTTTATTGTTTTAATTAATCCATACGTCTTATGGATATGCCGCCACACTAAATTAGCTGCAACCGTGTTCTTGAATAATTTGAATAATTTATACGACGCAACACTACATTATATGGCAGAACACGGATTTGAATCATTTATACGACTCGCGCGCTTACTCGACCCGACGGTATTTATTTACGCGTCTCCGCAGTGACGGAGACCGGGAGCGGCAAGACCGTGGTGGTCAGCGGATGGAATTTGACTCAATCGAGGGTTAGAATCTGGTTCTTGATTCACCCTCGATCGGTGGTGGTGGATATCCTCTCCACTAAGGATATGTTTTACCTACCACAAGAGAGACGTAAAGTCTCTCTCTGTGGAACCGAAAACCAGATCTCGTAATGCAGATCATGGTGGTATGTGTGAGATCGATCGTTGAGATCAGATTGTTTGCACAACGCTTGCAAGTCAAAAGCGAAACGAAACCTAGACAAGGGATGCAGACAAAGAAAGAAGCGACCTAATGCATCGTCCGGTAATGAGGATCAGCTGAGTAAATATCAGCCACTCATTAGATGCTAAAAGGGATTGAAATAATAGAGATCGTATATCGTATCTCTGCTGACTGGAAAAATCGGATTCTTTTGTTTGCATATGTTTATGCTATTGAATCCAATCCGACGGCTAAGCGCGACGTTGCTGGTTGTTTGAAGATTCAAACAAAGAAATATTTCAGCGAGAAGTACTTGCAGCTGTATCGATAGTTGCAAGTCATTGCGAAACATTTCAGATGATTATACAATGGCGGCTTGTATATACCATCTGTGTCAATTGAACAAGGCATCTATGGCGATGCCAGGATCGAACTCTAGTGTGAATATCTACACTAATTGGAAATTCGGTTCCTGGTCGCTAATGCAGAGATGCATTGATATATGTATGAATGCCCTTGAAGGAAAAATTCTTTACAGGAATTTCCCTATAAAGCGTTGAATGCATTAATGTCCTTGTAAAAGGAAAATTTCTTCAGGTGCCTATGCAAATGCATTGTCGGGAAACAATGGAAGTTGGGTTGTAATAACGGGGGTTCAGCCTGATAAGTTAAGAAAGAAATCTTACAGAGAATTGTATGCGAAGAGATGCATGAAAGGTAAGTTTTCTCTTCCAGGGGCTGTTTAGATTAATGATTTGATTTCTTTAATGCGATTGCATTAGTGAAATTAGGAGATTGGGTGAAAGTTATGGGGGCCTTTTAGGAAAGCGAACAGTGGGGTTTGGCGGAACCGTCACAGTACGGTAAAAGTTGGTTGTTATTAACAGACAAATAAAGTGTTACATTAATTCAAAATCAATTTAACGGCTCTTATTTATTAAAATAATTAATCCAGCGAACCCTAAGCTCGCTACATTATTATTATAAAATATAAATTATTAATGCAAAAGATTATAATGAGAACTTTAACTTGAATACTACGTTAATAAAATAATGAATTGTGGAATTATAAATAAAACCATGTTCAACTGAGTGCCCTTTTTAAGTACAGTTTAACCCACTAAATTAAATTTGTAAAACTGTTTCTGAGAAAAAATGGTGTACTAGTGTCATAAGGTATTAGGCGCTTTATATTCTTAGTGAAAGGTATCACTACTACTTGCCATATACAATATATACCACCGGTTTCTTTGAAAATTAACTACATATGTACCACTAAATTTAGACAATCATTCTCCAGCCGATCGAAGCAAGGGTGGAATCTTTTGACTAATCAATTATTTTCCGTGGCAACCAAAACTAATGTACGAACTATACCTTGTTCTTCTAACCTCTTCATCTTTCTTTGGGGGCCTGTACTTTGACAGGGTGTCATGGAATACCTTTCAACCTGCGTTTTATAAACAAACAAAAAAGAGTATGTGAGACACTCAGCTGTTAAAATTCATATTGAAACTTTCATCTTTCGTTTCGGTATTTGCCTTTCCTTTTTCGCCCAGAAAGTATTATATCTTCTGAGTATAACTGCTTGGGGTGCATCATCAATAAACGAGAGCTGGGTGGATAAGTATTTGCAATATTTCTAATCTCGGTGTTACACGCAGCTCACGCTTAAGCTGTTTGTGACTGACGCACATAATTCATTATACACGAAACTGGTGCCCCATTTCACTCTACACAGGCATTCAAATGAAGTGCACATTGAAAGCAGCTATCTCTTTGTGTTAATTCTTCTGTATCCTTATCTTTTCTGAACAACTATGTTTTAAATACAATGCAACACCTAAATTGAAATAATATAATAAAACCTATTCTTCCAGGCATGGTCGACTATGAAGAGAACCTTCAACATAGATCCATCGGATTATGAAATACATACAATATCAGGTAAGTCTGAGGGTCGTAGTAGATAAATCACAACCATGAGCTTTCTGGACACAGTAAATTGGCTAAATGTTCACATTTGATAAAATGAGACTGTTAAATCCCTTGGCCAGAAAAACAACCAGCAACAGCAGAGATTATAATGATATGAGACTGATATATTATACACCTTCTTCCTAGTTAAATGTAGTTCTAATGTCAAATGTCCTCCCGTCTCGCGTACAGAAAGTTTTTGTAAATACAAGCAACGTTATGATAACAACGAAAGTCTGTTATATGACACCCATAAGGCTTTAATTATGTACAAAAATCCCTCATAAAGCACCCTGAATGAATCAAGGGGAATCACATCCTTTACCGAGAGTCCTCTGTCAGAAAAAGAAAGGACACGTAATCCTTATTGTTAGACCCCACGTTCGCAATCCATTTTTATGAGATGCGAGACGACGTTAATTCCCACACATTAAGTACTAAGGTATTGTTAAAGATTACAAAGGAAATCGCATCCTTTGTGGTTGTTATTTACGCGTGCAAATAGCCAGGTATGCATACAATAGTTTGGCTATCGTGGAAGATACATCAACAGAAGAGATGAATCGCCATGTAGGGAAGGGATTGAAATATTGACCTGCGGCCAACAGCTCTAGTTTGATCCAAGACAAATTGTGAGTGTTGAGTCGGGTTCCATTCTCACGATGTAAATAAAGTTCGCTAATGGTGCGACCTACTTGGCACTAAACGGTGGTCGATCAAGGCCATAGGAGGAGTTTGGAACCGACTGTTCATTGAAATTTTGCTCTGTAGATATAACCGATACCAACTCCGTGATCATGTCGAATTCATATTCCGAAGTACGCCCACAACTGGACTATACTAACAATAATCATAATTTTTTTAATCGCCAAGTTTGACAGAAATATTTCATGAGGTATTAGTATAGGGAACTAACCGGGATGGATAGACGCTAGTGTACGTGGTAGGACAGGGCGAGTGATGTTGCTTATTTAAACGCAATAAATAATATATATATATATATATATTGTTTTGTTTGTTTTACTTCCACATTTATTTAACAATTCAATTACATATTTTACTTAGGACTAAATGTTAACTTCTATTTTACAAATATCATTCTTACATTAACTTACATTAACTTGGCTCTTCGCATCACTCTAAATTATACGTTATCATGTTGCTTATGCCTTTTGGCGTGGAATAACTAATGTTTTTATAACATGTCACAATAATTAATATGTTTTCTTTTCAAAATTTATTCTAATTTTTCCATATCAGGTTTTTTTTTTTTTAAATTACATATATACGAGACTGACAAGCAAATTAAAAAAAAAAACGAAACAAACCGTACAAACATAAACAAGAAATACAAATAAAAATAAAAAAAAAAAAATAATAAAAATAAAAATAAAAAAAAATAATTGGGAATTGGGGATAGGGGGAAGGAAACCGGTGCGCCTGAGAGGCGAGGGAGGTATAGTCCTTTCTTCATCACTGATCCATCACCAGTTGAGGTAGGATCGATCTTTTATTGATTTATCTTTTTCATCGATCACCATACTAAAACGCTGGCGATGCGGAATATTAGAGATATCGCTATCGTGGAGAATTCATTTATCCCTGGCACCACGGAAAACGTAGTAAATAATAGGGACTCTGTAGCGATTCTAACAGATACACACACAATTCACAAGCAAAATAGTGAAGAACACGAACGAAAAATCGAATAAGAAAAATACATCAGAACCGCATACCAAGCGATAAACAAAATTAATTCACATCAGTGGAGTATAGTCGAGTTTGGAAATCAAATTCTAAACACGGTCAGTAGCCTGATGTGTAACGCTTAGGTAAAATTTGTTTCGTGATTCGAGCTGTCATAGCGTCAGTTCGAATCTCACGATCTTCTTCACTATTATTTCAAACGCTATAATTGGTGACTACGACGTGATCTGTACACACAGCATACACTTCCCATAGTAAAGCAGAACTTCACACACGGTCACGACTTCCGCATAGAGCACAACCTCCGACGTTTTCTCGTTTCTCTCGTTCGTCCGTCGTCCACATACGAATCTGATCGTAACGAAGTTACTGCGGCGGGAGTGGTGTAGCGATTCTAACAGATACACACAATTCACAAGCAAAATAGTGAAGAACACGAACAAAAAATCGAATAAGAAAAATACATCAGAACCGTATACCAAGCGATAAAATAAAAATAATTCACATCAGTGGAGTATAGTCGAGTTTGGAAATCAAATTCTAAACACGGTCAGTAGCCTGATGTGTAACGCTTAGGTAAAATTTTTTTCGTGATTCGAGCTGTCATAGCGTCAGTTCGAATCACACGATCTTCTTCACTATTATTTCAAACGCTATAACTCCATTCTTGAATAAAACTGTGGTGGTTCTGCCAAACCCCACTGACTACTTACCTAAAGAGCCCCCACCCCAATGACCCAATCTTATAAGTTCGCTAATGCAATCGCATTAGCACCTTAAATGCTTCACGCATCAAATTGATCAAGTTTATTTAGCTAAAAGCCTCTAGAAAAAAATTCCTACCTTTTCATGCATCTCTTCGCATACAAATTCCCTACAAGAATTCTTTCCATTATACAGGTGCATAAAACCAACACCTATTCGGTAGCTTCGGTTGCCAGGCGGATTCCAACCTTCCCACACCTGCACCGCAATCTCCCCGCAGCAAAAACATTTCCTTCCCAAGGATAATTAATGCTTTCAATGCATTACCTGGAAATGCCTGCAAAGAATTTGTCCTACAAGGGCATTTATACATGTATCAATGCATCTCACCATTAGTGACCAAAAGCGGAATTTCCAATTAGTGTCGATATTCACACTATAGTTCGATCCTGGCGTCGCCATAGATACCATGCATAATTGACACAGATGGTATGCACAACCGTTATTGTGTATCCATCTAAATTACTTTCCGAAGACTTGCAACTATTGATTCAGCTGCAAGTACTTCTCGCTGAAATATTTCTTTGTTTGAATCTTCAAACAATCACCGACGTCGCGCTTAGCCGTCGGATTGGATTCAATAGCATAAACATATGCAAACAAAAGAATCCGATTCTTCCAGTAGGCAGAGACACGATATACCATCTCCATTATTTAAATCCCTTTTAGCATCTAATGAGTGGCTGCTATTTACTCAGCTGACCCCCAATACCGGACGATGCATTAGGTCGCTTCTTTCTTTGTCTGTATCCCTTGTCTAGGTTTCGTTTCGCTTTTGACCTGCAAGCGTTATGTAAGCAACACAGATCTAAACGATCTCACACATACCACCATGATCTTAATTACGAGATCTGGTTTTCTATTCCACCAAGAGAGACTTTACGTTTCTCTGGTGGGAAGTAAAAACATATCCTTGGTGGAGAGGATATCTAACACCACACCACAAACTCACCCCAAACGAGGGTTGTATCACTGAGCCCAATTACATCCGCCGACCGCGACGGTCGTGACTCTCCCGGTGTCCGTAGCGCTGCGGACATGCGAAATTTCAACCGCGAGTCGAGTTTTCTTGTCGCTTAGTTGTGCTGCTCACCTTACCTGGTTACTGTTAACGCGCATAATTGTGAAATTCGTGTATGACCCCACTAACTTAAATAGAACGTTCGGCATTTTGTAATTAGTGTATGATATCCCGCTTAAATGAAACTCTCAGTAAATGTTTGTACTGAGTCTTGAAATGAAACAATATATGCGTATTAGAAATCAACTAAGTCAGTGTGTTTAATTTTCTGGCTCCAGTTCCTGGGTGTTTCATTTTTCTATTGTTGTTACCCTGGTGATCGTGCTTGGAGCTCAGTTCTTTTGGTGTTCGGCGGAACTTTATAATAAACGGTGAGTGGGCTGATAGTAGAACTCTCGCCCATGCTGGTGTAGTGCTCCAAAAAGTCCTACCACCTTTTTCCCCCAGTAATTCCAAAATACTAGCTATAATATGCTGACCTTTGACCTTCGAATTCAATGTTGCGTTGGGGATATGCAATAGATTTTTCTAGGTAATTTGTGTGGTTCGTAGAACCGCCCACACTACTACGGAAGAGACTCCATGTCATTGCATATGCGTTTTAGCTGTTGTAACAGCAGCTGCTGTATCCCTATCAAAGTAAAGATACTGATCACGCCAGATTCCAAAGTATCTGACTACAGTTTTTACTTGTAGAGTTTTATTACTTCCTGCAATAGAAAATGTTTTCCAATTCCGTTTTGTATCCCTTGATGCACTGGACAGCAGCGTTCTGAAAAGGATAGTCTCTATTTTTTGGAAATTTATTTTTAATTTCCAGTCGTCGCAAAAACGTTTGATTTTGTTGAAATCATTTTGCAGAAGTCTTTTGATGACATCAATCTTTTCTATAGATCTATACACCATAACGTCGTCGGCATACGCAATTGCATGGTTGAGAGAGCCCACTAGATCACTAGTGTAAATGTTAAATAAAATGGGAGAATTCACTGCTCGCTGTTATGAGTCGTTTTTGATGTGGAAGGGCTTGTTAGAGATAACGTCTCCACATTTCACTACAAATTGTTTACCCATTACCATATCGTAAATTATGTATAATAAATATTCGGGCATACCTCGATTTGATAACTTTTAACCCTACGGTGTCGAAAGCCTTTTCAAAGTCAACCCAGCAGGACCCTGTGCATTGTCACTTCGCCTTGTTCCACTGTATGTCGGAAACAAGTTTTGTCGCAGCATGAACTGTGTCATGTTGCGATCGAAAACCAAATTGGTTGTTCGGGATAATACCATTTTCCTCACACCAGTTAGTCAATGCTTTATTTATAATTTTCTCGAATACCTTGCTGATGTTCGGAAGCAAACTAATCGAGCGAAGATTGGCTGGATTGCTCCTGTCCTTGCCCTTTTTGGGGATGGGATGAACTACTGCAGATTTCCATTGGATTGGATAATATGCATTATTTAGAGCGTTATTGAACAAAATAGTGTAAACCTTCACTACTTCAAGAGGTAAATGCTTTAGAACAATGTTTGGAATACTATCTATTCCAGAAGATTTTTTGTTCTTAATCGATCTAAGAATGTCCGTCAGTTCATCCTTGTGTACAAATATACTAGTGTATAGATTTCTAGGCGGAAATCCGCTCTATTATTTTCACTAAAGATAGTGAAACTTCGACTTAAGAGACACCAATTGTTAAGTTCATTGCGTAACGAAATATGTTTTTGGAGAGCCCTATTTTCCAGGTCAAGGTTAGAATGAGCTGATTCGTTCAATATATACACTGCTTCGAAACAAGCCATTTGAGTTCGCCTTTTTTTGCGGATCATCGACTATTATGAACTCTTCGTTAGAGTTGATGTGTTCGGAGGTAAGTTCTGAGTTCAGGAGAGTTTGACAATTCTCGGGAGTCCGCGGAACTCACAGACATGAGATGTCATTATAATCTTTCCTTGGAAAAACTTTATTTATTTGTGGGAACATATTCGGTCCACTAGCTTTAATGGCTTGAATTCTCTTGTTCCAGTCTTCATTAATTACTGATCTATAGTTGTCACGGATCAGTTTTTGAAGATTTTTAATTAAGGACCTAATTGTTTTTATTTCCTGGCTATTTGGATCTCTGAATTGTAGAGCAGTTTTAACTTAGAGAGCAGAATACTCTCTTGCCTAAACAGTTCATCGATCGTTGCGTTTCTGTACCGGTTTGTATGGCTCTCCATGTGAGACACTTTTGGGATAGAACGATTCAATGTGTTAGTAACAATGTTGTTCATCGTCGAAAGATAATGATCAATTTCGTCGTTATGAAGATTTCTGTCAGTTGGTGGATCTATGCCATTGGAGCGTAATTCTTTTTTTATTAACCGATCAAAGCGCGATCAACGTGCTTTTCCGAAATTAAAAGAATGTAAAAAGTTTGTACTGCTCAAGTAGTGAATGTTCGTTTGGGACATGTACGAGGGTTGCCTTTTATATTTCGGGATTAGAGAACAAAAACAAATATTGATCATCGAAAATCACTTTATTGTTTTTCAAAATATTCCCCATGAAGATCTATACACTTTTGCATGCGTTTGAACCAATTGTCGAAGCACTTTTGCCACTCTGATTGAGGTATCTCCAACGCATGCATTCTGAATGCAGCAACCGCTTCTTCAGGTGTCGAAAAACGTTGACCTCTCAGTTTGTTTTTTACGTACGGGAATAAAAAGAAGTCATTCGGTGCCAAGTCAGGACTATACGGCGGACGACCCATCAAATCGATGTTTTGGGTGCTCAAAAATGTAGTTGTCGCAGCCGATGTGTGAGAGCTCGCATTGTCGTGGTGAAGAGTGATCCGTCTTCGGCGGTTGGTTTTCCTGATTTCTTGGAAGACAACTGGCAAACAAATGGTTGTGTACCACTCAGAATTGACTGTTCTGCGTTGTTCTAGTGGTACGGTTGCGACATGTTCAGTTTTTCCGAAAAAAACAGGCGACCATTTGCTTGGAAGTGCTTCGTGCGCGAACAACTTTTGTTGGATTTGGCTCATCTTGAAACACCCAGACAGTCGACTGCTGTTTACTTTCGGGCTCATACGCGTAAATCCACGATTCATCACCTGTCACGATGTCATAGACGTGTTTCGAAGCACCGTGACCGTATTTTTTGGGCATTTCTTTTGACCAATTGACACGAGCCTTTTTTTGGGCGATTGACATTGTGTGGGATCCAACGCGAACAAATTTTTTTGACAGTCAAATGTTTATGCAATATTGAATGTATGCTGGTCCCACTAACGCCTAAGGTTGTCTCAATCTCACGATAGGCCACATGACGATCTTCCAATATCAGTTCGCGCACAACATCAATGGTTTTCGGAACAACAACTGATTTTGGACGACCTTCACGAAATTCATCTTGGAGTGAACTACGACCACGATTGAATTCACCATACCATCGATAAACACTGGTCCTTGATGGAGCTTCATCGCCAAAAATTGAATTAAGTTCATCCATGCACTGTTGCTGAGTTAATCCACGCCGAAAGTTGTAAAAACTAATCGCACGAAAATGTTGACAATTTAATTCCATTTTTGGGCCGAGATGAATCTTTTAAGTTACTGTAAACAACACAAATAGCGCTCGTATGTCAAAACGTTCTGAGTGCGTATAACCTCAAAAATGTCCAACTTTACGACAGAGCTGTCAATTGCCGGATTGCAACACTAGGGTTGCCAAATCCCGAAACATAAGAGGCAACCCTCGTAGTACTTGTTGTACCTTGGCTTTCAGTCTGTCGGTGGTGGCCTCTGGGCGGCGTTTCAGTTCTAGCAGAAATTCCCCTTTTGCTGTCTTTCGAATTTTATTTACGCTATTTCCGAGTTCACTTAGCTCGGGCTTGGCCTTCATAAACTTCAGTATATCCGCATATGTTTTTTTCCCCGGGTTTGGATATTATTATAGCGTCCGGGCGTGGTTTCCTTCTTTTCATAATATTGGCCCTCTCAGTATCACCTTTTGGAGCCTCTTCACTCTCCAACCTCAAATCGCTCTTCCTTCCACTCTGGCAAATTGTAAACCAATTATAATTGGGTGACTCAACATTGATCTGCACGGAACCCAACTTACGCCTGTGTGCGAGTTTTGCTTTGACTGGATTTGCACGTTTCCACTGCTTGCTTCAGGCGGCGCTGATGGCTTCTCTTCCCTTCTCTTCGTGAGCACACGTACACATATTTGGCGTATTTGGAGGGAAGAAGTACACAGAAACTGGATCTGGTTCCCCATTGACACTCAACAGTCAATCAAACGCCGGCTATTTATCTCCTCCTACTAGAAAAACCTCTTCTTGTGTTCGCACAATATTCCTGTATTATTTCAGTCGAATAGTTGAGTGGTAAAACCTTGATGTTGGAACTGGATTTTTAAAAAGATATTCTATTAATAAAAACGCCAATAAGCGTTACACGAGGTCACTGACGAAGAGCTAATCTCTTTAAACGGGTGAACTTTTTCGAATAAATCTTGATGCGTTGTATCATACTTTTGTCTACTTTCGAAGGTGACTAAAACGCCTGGAAAATGAACGGTATTATCTAACAAAAATGCTGCAAAAAATCTTCGAAAATAGATTTTTTGATTTTTTTGACCTTCTAATTAAAGTAGAGGCACAAACATTTGCATATAGATCTCAGTCTGAAAAGAAGGCGAATTTCGGCATCTGAAAAATGTTATTGCCCTCTGAGCAATCTATACTGAAAACTAATTTGAAACGATCTTACTATTCATTTTTGTGGTAGAGTGTACAAACGAAACATTTAGTAGGGAGTGTTTTACTCAATTATCTTCTCATCCACAAAGGGAGCAGGCATTATGCTACCTAATATGTGTAAGGTCGCATTTTTCGATGTTTTTCAACTTTAATATTCACAAATAAAACAAGTGCTTCGAAAAAAAAAGAAACGAAGAAATTACAAAATTTATTAATATTTTAACCGAAACTTTATCATATCCAGTGAATATGCGACCACATTTAACTTGATTTGCCTGGTAGCAAAAAATCTTGAATGTTGATGCAAATACAGCTCACTTTCTACTAGTTCACAATTTAATCTTTCCAGGATTTTTAACCTGGAACTAGATTATTTTTGGAATATAAATCGTCCACGGAGTTTATTCACATTGTATTACAGATTTATTTCTAGTCACCAGAGGTTAATCTTGCAAGTCCTCACGATAAAGCAGCAACATTACGTAACCTTTCCAACTAAAATTACATTTAATAATTTAAACTTAAATGTTGCCGACTCTCAGCTAAAATGTCACGTGCGCTTAATGTTACTTTCGGCAATATAATCCGAATTCTCACCTGTACTGAAATTATACTCTATTAAAAACACTTTGTTTTATTTAGAAAATAAGCTCCATTTGCAATCTGTTTACTCAGGTATTTGAGGATTAATCAAGTTCCTTAACATTGTGTTACAGCTAGGGGATGAAGAGAACGACGCTCAAGCATGCAGAAACCAAGCATGTCCTCTGATTTTCCATAACTCTTGGTGCGCATTATATCCAAGAGGATCAGTAGAAGGAAGTGCTTTCGGATTAAGGTACGGGGGAAGTTAACACAAATGACTACGTGAACTATGGCATTTAAGATGTAAATTCGTGATCCCAAATTGTTTGGCAAAAAGAATGAAAAATTCCAGAAACTGAATCCTTCAGAGAATAATAAGTTCAACTTGATGGTAACTGACGCGAAATTGGTTTAATTTCGTACGTTACCTTTTACGTAATAACAAAAAAGGAAAAGTTAATTACAGGCACCCTCCCATAACATGGCATCCTACAAAACAGTTTCCCTGTTACATGATAGATAAATTGCGGAAACCCTCGTAACACCATTTGGCTCTAATACGATAAGAAAACTACGAACCCTTTGAACAACACTATATGTACTTCTACTGAACGGGGTAACATGATTTTTGTTTAACATATTCGAAACTTAAATTATCTTCAAATAACGACGAGAAGGAATAATGGACTATAGTCCTTTTATATGAAAATATATTAATAAATGAAAATCTACTAACACCTTAGGGAACGAGAGTCTTCCGTCAACCCAGTTTTTGTAGCAAGTAAGAATTGGTTTGAAAAATTCATAAAGCGATTTACAATTCATAGCATACAAGTTTAAGGAGAAACTGATATCCAGAAAAAATTCGGATCGTTGCACAAGGATAACGTCACACAACACATCACGTTTTAAATGCCGACAGAATTGGGTTTTGGTGGAAAAAATTCCCAGTAGAACATTTATATCGAAAAAAGAAAAAACTGCATCCAGATTTAAGGTGTCTAAAGATTGGGTAACGTAACTTTTGGGCAGCAATGCGTTGGAGGCTTTGTGATAAAACCGCTATTGGTTTACAGATCTTTAAATCCCCGCGCGTTTAAATGCGTCAATAAAAGCACGTTACCATTATATTGGAAATTAATCCAAGACCTTGGGTTTTAAAGACTGGCTTTTAAATTGTTTCGTGAACATTTTACTTTAAAACTTTTGGGTTTCAAGACGGTATTATTATTAGATAATGTATCGTGCCACCCACAAGATGTGAGTTATCTTGTGGGGGTTCTCTATATCACACTCGCTCGCCCCCTTTAGTACAACCAATTTGCCCCAGCGGAGCCAAGACTGCAGGTCCAGTGATTCTCCCACAGACCACTCCCCTGCACATGACACCTTATCCGACCTCCTAGCGCTCCAAGCTTCGCTCCACCGCGATTTAAACCAAATTCGCACGGAGATTAGAAGCGCACATCGAAACGCGCATACCCAACGGGTAGGTCGACCTTCGGCTCCTCAGAACACCACACCAGTGGATCAATCCACGAGGGACCAAGGCGCTCGCCGGGTGTACTCGGTGACTGCAAGCATCACGTGCAGCTTCCGCCATAAAAAGGCCACCTGTACGACGAGTGCCTAAAAAGGCGAAACACGCCATTCTACCGCGAGTGCTGGCAATATGGCCACGACATTGTAGAATGCCACGCGCACCATACTCCACTCCCACGGAATAGGTCACCGCACCAGCAGAGGCAGTCCCAGAGGAAAGCACATCCGGGAGCACACCAACCCTATGCCCCCCAAAACCCAACCATATCGACCACCCGAGTATCTAGCGGCCAAATCGGGTGCGGGGCGTGCGGCCGTATGGACCACACGTGGGACAAATACGGAAAAGGGGTAAGTGGGATAAAAACCAGAAATTCCTCAGTAACATCCACCCGAACACAAACTCGCAAGGCTAAGACTGCACGTCCACGCCAGCGCCCACCAAACAGCACTCCCACCAAAGGCGGCAAACAACTCCCCATATGGGGAGTTGTTTGCCGCCTTTCGTCCCAATGTATGGACGAAAAATGCCGACCCTCGATCCGGATCTTCTCCACCACAAATAAATTCTGGCCTTAAAGCTCCTCCATCCCACACACACAACTTCGTCACGGCGAGCTACCGACAGGCCACGTCCTACTTGGACCACATACCTGTTGGTCCATGCAAACCACAGCAGGCCAGCGGACCGCACCGCAACCCACTTGCCCCCGCCGGGAGCACACGCGGTACCAACCACCAGGTCCACCCCCCATAACGACTCAAGCCCAGCCACAATCCAGGAACGCGTCAACGCGACATTCCAATCCTTACCACCGCACCTACTGGAGTAAACAAAGCCCACCAGATCTCTAGGCACCTGACTCTCCTTCCGTCACACACCAAACCACTCCTTCTGCCCTACCTTTATTTCATGACTACGTCACTGGGTGGGGAGGGGGGCGGGGGGTACCGTGGCGATTCTCTATATCACACGGAGAACCAACCCACAATTCCCACCTAACTTCAACCGCTAACAGCGCATCACCATAACTCAAACCTACCATCGCACACATTCGCAAACATGCAAGAACACACTTCCCAATATGCAACAGCATCCGTTCCCAAATCTGGAATCACATACATCCCCAAACTTGCCAAGTATTCATTTCCCAACCTGTAATAAAATGCATTTTCAAACTTACAATGGAATATTAATCATCTCCCCCAACTACACCAAACCGCATACATTTTTCCCAAAAACCACTTCTGTTAATTTCTTACTTAAACTATATTTCTCGCTTGCAACCAAGCAGCATCAATTTCCCCCGAAAGTCATTCCGGCTCATTTCCTGCTTAAACCATTTTCCTCGTTTGTAACCAAGCAACATTTACGTTCCCCGAAAAGCATTTCGGGTCCCATCCCAACTAAACCAATTGAAACAACACCAATTCCCCTTGCTGGTAAGCCACCAGCACGATGCGTTGCAAATCCACGAAACAACCATCGCAACGACCAAGACCCATATCCCTTGTCTAACCGACAACTCATGCTCATACTTGGTCGTGTTTCCAAAACCAATTTCTCCGTACACATAGCGACAGAGGAATCTAACTTAGCCTGTACGGCAGTAATTCTCTGGAACTAAATTTCCTACCCACGCATAGCAACCCTTTTCAAGTTCCTAGTAAGTGGCAGTGAGTTTACTTAGCTATGACTCCACTGCCACGACACGATGAACGGATTATTGCCTCTGATGAGTCAGTCGAAGTTCATTAACCGCTGGGGACGGTCATGCCGCGCCAGTCAATTGAGTCCCAGCCATCCGCAAGCGCAGTCGAGTCGAGTGGAAAATCCGCGCAAGTATATTAACCAAAAGAAAGAGAATTAAAGAAACGAATCCAACCGTGGTAATGTACATGCGAACAGTAGTCATAAAATAAATTGTTGTAAATACAGAAAATTTAATAAACAATGTAACACTTCGTTGAGACCCAAAGTGCGGATATTGAATAAATAAAGAACAATTCTCACTAAGCCAATCGGAGTGTTTTATTTGTGGTGTTTCCACCTTGCTGATGACAGTTTCGCATCTGGTTTTCAAGTGCTCGTAACGTGCCCGAAGTGCGGTCTTCTAGTAAACGGCTACCAGTGATCGAACCTCTAAAATCGTTGCAAACGATCTGAACTGACCCAGTGGTGACTGTTCCCTGGCTGAGAGCTCTGAATAAGAAAAGAAAAATAAAAAAACACGAAGTGCAAACGAGCATACCATTACCAGGGCCGTTACCCGCAACTATTCGCCGTTTCCGTGATTCCCGTCGGTGGGTGATAGTGGAGCCGTGCCGTACGTCGGCACCCATACACCCCACCCCCACAATCTCGATGTAGAATAATCTTCCTACCACCTAATTAATACATTTTCGAAATATAACCCCCCTTTCGTACTGTCTCACATAACAAGGTTTCACACAACACCCAATTTCTTAAGGACCTATCAACTGTGCTAGAGATGGGCTAACTGTAATTAATATCCTTGGAACTTAGCTTACTCTCTTTAAAGTATCAGAACCTTTACTTCGGTTCTGCATGTTGCAGTCCAATAATGTATATACGCCTTAAGCTGTGCTTTTACTTATTAAATAAAGCTATCCTTAGTTTTTCAAGCCGCTGCTAGCACGAAATATGCCTCTATTCTAACCAAATGTGCAGTACCAAATTGACCACCATCCGGTAAAGACGTGTCGACAACGGACAAACGATAAATAACAAATCTCTCAACGGAACGGTCTTAAAAGTGAAGTCAGGTAGATCAAAATCCCTGAAGAAGACAATAGATTCGATTTTCGCGCCGTGTTTTGTTTTTTGAAAAGTGAACATATTATAAAAAACGAAATTGTGTTGTGCGAACATTCGATGGAGTGTCGAAGAAAAAAAAATTGCGCGACTTAATGTTAGTTTTTGACTTTGGAATAAAACATGTCCTTTCTTTTCGGGAGTCTAGCTCCTTTATTTCCTTAAAATACTAGTTTAGTTTAAAGGATGAATATACAAATTTACATGACTTATGACTCTACGTCTCCCCTACAACTTTCTTACAACTAAAAATCACAGTTTATTTATATCACTCTGGGTGATTTTGTCTGGTTGTCGTGTTATCTCCTTATTTCTAGAGAATGTGTGTTTTTTTTAACACGCGCACAAAAGGAGATTTCGAAATACCCTTAATTGTCACAGCGGATGGAGAGGAAGTGGATAAGGAAAGGAGGTGTCGATGTATGCCTAGACATCACAACAACGAGGAAACACATGAACAGGAAGAGTATTCCACATTCGTGTGGTTCGGCCAAAGAATGACTCTCTATGTTTATTTGTGCGCCTGAAGTCCACTCTCAACGTGAACTGATGCGCATTCACAGATTGACGGGTATCGCGGGAAAATGTCTGAAGGGCTGGAACACATTCAGCAAGCTCAGTTGAGCAACGCCCGTGGAAATACCTATAGAAAAGAGATAGGCATGATACGTTGCGCATGTGTTCTAACGACGAAATTGATCGACTTACGGCTGGGTCCCCAATAAGTTTCACTGCTCGTTTTTGCATCCTGTCGAACACAGGACAGGATGCATCCAGCTTTGGATGCGCCTGACCAAGTATGGGAGTTGAACTCCATTTTAGGACGAATATACGCCTTGTAAATAGTGGCCAGGTTGGATGGAGTGAAGTATCTTTTGCATCTCTTAAAGAGCCCCATGTATTTGGCTGCACTTTTCGCAGCTGTAAATATGTGGTCATTCCAATTAAGAGTCGAATTAATTTGAGTGCCGAGGATTGATAGTTCCTTGGCTTCGTCGATGCAAGTGCCTTTTTGGATGTTGGCATGAATTCTGCGCTCTTCAAGTGTGTTAAGGTTAACTGTATGGAAGCGGTTTGTTTATGGTGGTCGAATCAAAGGATTTTCTCGGTACATCTTCTGACGGTGCGAGCATCTCTGTATGAGAACTCGTTACTTTCAGAGCGGGAAAGCTGTAGAATTCCCTCCCCGCGCGAGTGTTTCCGGAGAGTTACAATCTGCAACTGTTCAAGAAGAACTGCAACAGTTATTTAGTGGCATCTCGAGGCACCGAATGACCCTATAGGTTCGTCTCTCTTGAGAGTAGTATAAAAAAAATCCTCGGAGGGCTAAACGCAAAAAACCATGTTGAACGCTTTCGATTTTGCGAATATGAAACGAACGATAAGGGGACCAGACCGGACTATCATATTCTAGAAGGGGACGGACAAAGGTTACGTAGAGCGATCGGATAACGTAGAGATTAGATAATTGTTTCGGCCAACGTTTTATAAAACCAAGGGCAGCACTGGTCTTGAACACCCAAAAGAACAGCATTATTCTACGAAAAAGCGAACTGAGAAGGTCTGAATGACTTTTTGGGTGGTTAAAATGGTCGTTCAGCAGGGTCACCCATGTCAGACAGGTTAGCGAGGAGTAACATAAGAATATTTGCCAACCCTAATCCAGGGTGCTCCGCATCACCATGCCCATTGAATGGTTTGCATTCATCGGTAGCGACTGTACTATAACGGCGCAAGTCGGACATCAGGTCGAATCAGACCAGTAAATAGATCTTACCATATCAAAAGGGGACTCTGATATGGTTGGCTATTTGAAACACCAAGACTCATGTGAACAAACAAAAATGAATGAAAACTATAAACACAACAAACATACAAAAAACCCGGTGTGATGACCCGACACTTCCATAAGGGAAGAATTCATCAAGAAAACACCGACTCGAAAAAAAGAAGACGTAGATGAGTCGGAGAGGTCATGAACTCTCGGGTTCCTACAGCCCAATAAATAGTAAAAAAAAAAAAAAAAAGTTCTCCTTTGACGACAGGAAACAGCACTGAGTTTTTAAGGAATTGAATTCCACTCGGTTAGATAATCTTGTTAAGGTCTGAATTCAATGTATCAAGCATAAGTTGCTGGTTGGTAGTGAGGTTCGAAGAGTTTGGACGGGAGTGTTCTTATGAGTGTGAGAAACTCAACGTGCTATCATCAGCAAACGAGTGAATTGGGTTGTGAGTACTTGACATGAGATCATTTATAAAGATCCGGAAGAGAGTGGGCGAGAGTACCGAACCCTGGGAAACACCTGCATTAATTTTATACGAGACAGATTTGAAACCATCAAGAACCACTTGAATTGAACGGCCAGATCGATAGTCTCTTATTCGTTGAATCAGGGAATTGTCAACTCCATATAAATACAATTTTGACAAAAGGGCTGAATGCGAAACACTGTCGAAGGCTTTTGAAATATCCAATGCGACTACCTTGCTTTCACCGAGGTAGTGGATGGAATGGCTCCACTTTTCGGTAAGGTACGCCATCAGATCTCTTGTGGACCTGTTACTACGAAAGCCATATTGGCGGCCATTGAGGGGGTCATTTGATTCCAGATATTTCGAAAGTTGACGGTTGATAAGTGATTCCATTACCTTCGAGAGAATAGAAGTTAGTGCTATGGGTCGATAAGAAGAAAGGGATGATTTGTCATCTTTTCTGGGAATTGGCTGAATGTTCGCTGACTTCCATCTATTTGGGAAATGGCGAGTGGAATAAGACAAATGGAAGATTATCCGCAGTGGTTTAGAGAGTGAAGAGGAACATCTCTCCGAGAGGATTGGGGATATGCCATCCGGACCAGCGGATTTGTTTGCGTTTAACTCTTTGAGTGCGTTCCGAAGCGAATCTGGTTAATGGTATGCTTCTTGAACACGTCTGTTTGATGTTGTTTCAGTCTGGGCCGAAGTATTTGTGGGTATTGGTGTTGGAGCCTGTGTTGGGGTTCCCCCACCTCTCGCTATTTGTGCGTAAGACCGGTAAGGGGTAACAGCCATTGATCTTGTGCGATTTGTCTCAGTTTTTTTTACTGAGCCACACGCTTCGACGTTAATTCTCGATATTTAGGACAACCTTGGTAGTTAGCGGGGCGTTCCTCATTCCGACATACTGCACACTTTAAAAGGGTTTTATGTTCGGCCCTTTCTTTACACAAAGGGCACTCCTCTACATTAAGATCCTGACCGCATTTCACGCATCGATGCTACATTTCACAGTTCGCTGCTGAATGCCCAAAGCTTGGACAACGGACACATTGAAGTATTGGGTTTGTACCACATGAAATGGCCGATTTTATACTAAACATTTAAAAGCTAATATTATTTTTCCGGAAATTGTTATTCAACGTACGCAGAAGAAATACTGGGAGACTACCAATGCGGATTGCGTAGGAACCGGTCAACAAGCGACCAGATGTTCACAATAAGGCAACTGCTGGAAAAGAAGTGGAAATACGGAGAGACGTTTCACCAACTGTTCGTTGACTTCAAAAAAGCCTATGACTCAGTCACAAGGCAAAGAGTCTACCATATTGTAGTTGAGCTGGGAATCCCGAAAAAATATGCCGCCTTCATTCCAATCTGCATGAACGAAAACAAAGGGCGAGTTAGAATAGAAAACCACCTCTCAGAACTATTTGAAATCCAGGACGGACTAAAGCAGGGGGATGGCCTCTCACCATGTCTTTTTAATCTTGTGCTCGAGGATGCTATCAGAAAGGTACAAGACGACAACATGGCCGGATCATCCCTGAACGGGGTCACACAAGTGCTCGCATATGCGGATGACATCGCCGTTCTGGGCGATAATCTAGAAACTGTTAGTAAAAACTGTGAAATCATCATGCAAGCGGCAGAAGAGATGGGCCTAGAAATAAATGAAGACAAAATAAGTTACATGATTACGGCGAGAGCACGTGGAACTCAGAGAACACACATAAACGTCAGGGGCAAGATATTTGAAAATGTTAAAGAATTTAAATATCTGGGAACGATACTGACGGCCAGTAACAAAATGTCGAAGGAAATTAACAAAAGACTACACTCCGGCAACACGTGTTGGCACGCAGTCAGGAAACTGCTGAAATCCAATATGCTATCACGTAATATGAAGCTCCGCGTCTATAGAACTATAATCATGCCGATTGCTCTATACGGATGCGACACATGCGCTCTCACAAAAAGGGAAGAGGTATCTTTGGAGGTGTTCTGGCGCAATTCTAATGACCCTGCCCGTAAAAAGCAAATCATTATGGAAAATTTAACAAGCCTCAGGATTTGCTAAATAAGGCCAAGACCGGTTCCCGGTTGTAGTGCCGATGATGATGATGATCTTTGGAGGTGAATATCATGAGGAAGTAGGACAATGGAGGAAACTCCACAACCACGAATTGGAAGAGCTATACCACAAATCTACAATTGTAAGAGTAATCCAGTCGCGAAGATTAAGATGGGCCGGACATGTAGAGCGAATGAGTGACGAGAGGAAAGAGACCGGCAGGACGGCCGTGACGGAGATGGGAGGACAATGTTAGGTTTAACCTTGGGGATATCGAATCAGATGGTCAAGCGTGGAAGGAGAATGCACAGGACAGGGGACGATGGCGGAGTCGAGTCGGTGAGGTCATGCACTTCCGGGTTCCCACAGGCCAATAAATAATAATAATAATACTATTAAATTGTTATTCAATCAAAATATGATCCGTTGGCATCTATGAAATTCTTCGAACGTGATACAGGGTCAAATATTTCTTTTTCTTAGAAGTGCTGACTTTTTGAGGCAATGCAGTTTTCAAAGGCTTTTATGACCTCTGCTCTGTTCCGGAAGACCTTCTGCCGCCAAAATGAATCCAGATTGCAGAAAATGAATCCAGAAAAAAGAACAATGGTAGTCCGTTGGGGAAATGTCAGAAGCGTACGGTGGATGCTGAAGAATTTCAAATCCCAACTGCAACCGTTTTTGCACCGTTACTTGTGAGGTGTGGGGTCTAGCATTGTTATGCAAAAGGATCGGGCCTTACCTATTGACCAACGCAGGTTGCTTTTCAGCCAATTTGGCATGCAATATATCGAATTCCGCACAATATTTGATAGCGTTTATTGTTGCTCCTGGTTGAAGAAATGAAAAGTGGATTGGTCCTTTCAATGTTCAAATTGTCACCATAACCTTTTTTGAGTAAAGATTGGTCGTGGGCGTGTGTTTTGGTTTTTCACCTGCATCCAACCACTGCCCAGGTGTTTTATGGTTATCATACAGAATCCACTTTTCATCACAGGTGACTATCCGGTGCAAAAACGGTTCAGTGTGATTTCTTAATTTAACCGATGAGCAGATTTCCAGGCGCCGTAGTTTTTGGGACTCGTTGAGTGCATGGGGTACCCACTTATCGAGTTTCTTTATCTTTCCTGTGAGAGAAAGGCGTCGACTTATTGTCATTGGGGATACTCCCATACTTTGTGCAATCTCCCGCACCGAGTTCGTTGGGTCCGTATCCACCGTTGCTCTTAAAACATCGTCTGATCTAATAAACTAACCTTTCCGGCTTCTGGTTCATTTTCGTGACTGAAATCTCCCGAACGGAACATCCCAAACCAACGTCGTATAGTGCGTTCGTTAATGTTTTTCATTACCAATGACACATTATGTTCCATTTTAAGTTCATAAAGGAAGAGGGTTCGAATTTGAACTGCCGACAGCATAGTTGTGGGGTTTTATACTCGGGCGTCAACACGGACGCGGATTCAATATAAACTCCACCTACGTAAAAGCTGACGAAAGTCATCGACCACCGAGAGAAGACAAACGAATAAGAAAACGAAACGCAAGTATAATTGTTTGGTTGTAAAATGTTATTTTTAATGAATTCACTGATTTTATTGATACTGGTGTACAAGCTTTACAATATAATCGTTTCTAAGTTCCTTCACACCCGGTTACTCCGGGTTTCAGCACAAACATTAAAATAACTAAATCGACGTTTTTAGTCTTTAGTACAACTGGTGATTATAAATGAAGCACGCTCGACAATACTAGGTAACGATATCGATTGCCCTTGGATATTTAACAGGTAATTTGATTTTTACATTTACAAGCACGCACGACAATACATTCAAAAAAATATAGACTAAACTGTTACAGTTGAACTCAATTAAACTCCTGCACGAGACGGTTTCGATGGATGTATCTCCTTTCACGATCCAAATCTGACTCCTCTGGTGTTGGACGACATTGACTCAGCCTCAGTGCTTAAGATGAGTTTTCACTCATGTCATCGGCGGGGAAAGCAATTTTTCCTTCGCCCCAACGACCAATGAAAAACGGTTTGCACCCCATTGGAAGTTTCTCGTGGACATCGCCCAGATAAGTTGAATGTCTTTTTCTTGGAAAGCAAGACAAACGAAACATGCGTTGGGCGAAGGAAAGGAAAAACAAACATGCAAAGGGTCGAATATGATGATCGGTGTATGGCTGGGTGTATTGCCATCGTACGATAGAGAATAGATTTTTTGATTGACGTTAAGTCAACAGAACTTTGCCCACTATGGCTAGGGACTAGAATATATGTGAGCATGTTTGTTTTAGATCATGGGTATGATTGCATCCAATTCCATGGTCAGTTGGTGGCCGATCCTGGGAAATTTATTGCAGCTGCTGGAAACTTAATAGACATAGGAACATTGTATGTTTACTTATTGGCCACTGCGTACAGCATCAATATGTTTGTACGCAGATTGCCAACGTCCCATCGGTCGATGTGTCGGGTGTGTGTTTATGTTAAAACAACACTTGAAATCCCTGTAGGCAGTCAGCAATGGGCTGTGCTGTAGATTGTTGGTTGAACGATCGACCAATGGTTCAGAAGATAAGGCGAGGATGAACATGTCATGCACGTGCATGAGAAAATGCTTCTTAGCCTTGCGCATTGACATGTTCGGGGATTCATGTTGGTTACCTGATAAGGTAACCGAATTAGATTTCAGGGGCATGATGCGTTGTCGGCAAGCCTGGTCCGAGGTGAAAGTTTGATGCCACGGCAAGATGGGTAATCTTACCGTGGGTTTATGTTTTCAAGTGTAAGGTGATGCGGGGCAGCTTACGCTGCTCATTTGCAGGTAAGTAGAATGACTTGCGTGGTAAGTGTGAGACAGGTTAATTTGAAGGGAATGGATGGTTCTTTGGAAATGCCTTAAAGAACCCCCACATGGTAAACAATTCCCAGGAAAAAAAAGTAATTGTACTTGTAACGAAGCCTAAAATTCTCGCACGTTAAACACACGTACCACTTTACTTTATAAAAAAAGAAAATTTAACATTCTGGCACAGATGTTCACTCAAGAACTTCTTATTTCCGTCTAAGCGTAAATCGGACATTTCATCTTGTACAACCCAATATGTTTCTGGCTTTTTTTAGTTTGTGCATGTTACGCTTTGGCTGTCCAGGACTATTATTTTCCGTAGATTACCAATTTTACTATTTGGGGTTAATTGTACCAGGAACAAGGGTAGCTTCCGGTTCTCCCTTTTAGACCTGGCTCGGGTTGTTACTTGATAATTTCTAGTATGGGATGAAATATCATTATTTCACTCCAAAAATGAATTTCATCAATCAACATCCATATACCCATCGCATTCTAGGATTTCTGTGTTATAATTAAGTTAGTCAGTACGGAAATCCCCAATGTATCCAAATTTAAAGCCTTCAACAGTTTATTCAGTTTGGAAATTGTAATTAAGGCACACGTTTAGAGATTTAGACTTCAGGAATGAAACTCTTTCAAATATGTAACAAATACTCCAGGAGTCATTATGGCTGTTTTCGTATAAATTCTTACCTCGCTACAGTTATATTTGCATTCTCCATCGGCGGTAGCCCGCCTGTCGGAAATCCTCCATTACACGAATGTTGTATCTTGAATCCCTCATCCCTGTGAATCTAAATCCGTCAACTTCTCCCTCAGTACCAACCTGTGGAATACCTGCTTTTCAACAATATTCTCCTCTACCTAGATTTTAATTGGTATGTAAACATAATTTATTAAATAATTCTGTTAAGAGAGGTGAACTCCAAGCCTGAGATTAACTTGTTTTTTGAATGGTTGTAACTGAACTCTTTCAGAGTTATTTCTCTAAAGCCCCAATTCAACTCCAATATTTAGTCGGAGCACAAAAGACAGTATTGCACATATTTGATAGGTGGCCAGCCTACCTACAACTACATTAAGCTTCAATATGACATATCGTAGATGTTAAGGTGACAACATTGAGTTCAATTTGAATACTGTTGTCTGAATCAATATTCTATTAACACCATCAAGCTGAAATAACATTGTTACCATGTGTTTTCATTACGCTCTATTTTAAATTTGATCTAAAGGTTCTCAATGACATTCAACGCTTGTCCATTTCCTTTATGAACATTTTTTGACTTATCTGATCATTTTATTTTTCATATGAAAATATTTTTAACATTAAACTAGTAATCACAATCTTATTAGAAAATAATAAAAAGGAGAACGAAATCGCGTAAAAAGAGTACATCACAGTAACAATGTTTTCCAAAATTTGTAGTAGTTGTACTTAAACATAATAAACACGTAAAATGCTATGTTTCTTACATCACCAGAAAATATCGCCCATAATAAAAAAACATTGGGGCGCAAAAATGCTAAAAGCCTTTTATCGTAATAATATCTTTCACACGATTTATTGTTGTGGCGCAACAGGATACTACATAATAATCTTCAATATCAGACGTGGGCATTTGGTACCAGGAACGAATTGTGCGAATCATTAACATCTCGCTCAGCAGTGATTGTTCTGGGCCCTCATCCGAACGAAGTGATATTTGTAGTTATGAAGTATATATGTAGCTCTGTCAGCAAATAAGAATAAGAAGTGCTAATAAGGAGACGTTAGATTATGTTTCTTGGATTCTAATTGCCTATTGACTCATTTGTTAGCCGACCCGAAATAGGTGTTATATGTCGCCAATGTAAAGTACCCCGAACACGTCCCATTGAACAGCCAATAGATTTCTTACCATGAAATACCTCGCGTCTGTAATATATTTGCGGAAATTGCGTGTTACTATTAAATGATACATGAAGTCCAATTAACTATATTTTCTGTATTCTACAAATAAGTTTCTTTTCTTCACGAAGATTTATGAACGTTTTCGATGGATATACGGTGTTGACGGCTTTTCATCCCTTTTTTAATAACTGATGAATTGTCTGCTATTTTGGGCCATGCATTGATAGGGTAGTTATCATTTTCTCATGTTCTTTGTCTAAAAATGGGGAATTGCCTTCCGAGACCAGAGTTATACGAGTAATTTTATTGTACCTGGTTCCACAAGGCGCACGGCTTATAACCTTGTGGGGCTTTTCAGGGCCCGAAGAGCCTCGCATCATTTTAGCCCCATTAAAATCTATAAACCCCATACCCGTATGTCGAATCCCTGGCAAGATTACACAACCTTGCCATGGCATTAATTCCCGATCTAATCGCTGAAAACAATTCGGTTATCTCTAGGGATAACCGACATGAATATCTCATCATAGCCGAGGAGCTTTTCCTCTACACCTGGCATGTCATTTTTACCGTTTAACTGCAGACCCATCGGCTGATCGTCCTATCGACGATATTCAGTGTAGCCATTATTGGCTACCTACAACCGATCGGGCACCATTCAAAATAACACTCACTCGATACATCGACTGACGGAATGTTATTGTTCAGCAGAACAAACGGTATACAAACACCGCGTCCATAAATATATGCCGGGCTATGTGCTGGCTTGCACATCTGCAACCCAGACTACTAATAGCCCTGCAATACGAAATACCGAGCGGGATCATAAAACCAAAACAATAAACCTTTCCGGCTTAGGTCCTATGGCGAGCGACCTTCTGTGAATTTCACATCACAGAGGAGCCAATTCCGTAGCCGCATTATTTCCTTATTCGTACTTCTGTCTGCCAAACATAAACAGAGGACAAGATTCTCGCCACTATCGGCACCATATTTACCCACTACCGTCTGAAATAATCATGCTCTCAGGCAGCCTCGTGTTTCGATCGATATTTTACGAGGGTTGCCTCTTATGTTTCGGGATTTGGCAATCCTAGTGTTGCAATCCGGCAATTGACAGCTCTGTCGTAAAGTTGGACATTTTTGAGGTTATACGCACTCAGAACGTTTTGACATACGAGCGCTATTTGTGTTGCTTACAGTAACTTAAAAGATTCATCTCGGCCCAAAAATGGAATTAAATCGTCAACATTTTGTGCGATCATTTTTTACAACTTTCGGCGTGGATTAACTCAGCAACAGCGTATGGATGAACTTAATTCAATTTTTGGCGATGAAGCTCCATCAAGGACCAGTGTTTATCGATGGTATGGTGAATTCAATCGTGGTCGTAGTTCACTCCAAGATGAATTTCGTGTAGGTCGTCCAAAATCAGTTGTTGTTCCGAAAACCATTGATGCTGTGCGCGAACTGATATTGGAAGATCGTCATGTGACCTATCGTGAGATTGAGACAACCTTAGGCGTTAGTGGGACCAGCATACATTCAATATTGCATAAACATTTGACTGTCAAAAAAATTTGTTCGCGTTGGATCCCACACAATTTGTCAATCGCCCAAAAAAAGGCTCGTGTCAATTGGTCGAAAGAAATGCTCAAAAAATACGGTCGCGGTGCTTCGAAACACGTCTATGACATCGTGACAGGTGATGAATCGTGGATTTACGCGTATGAGCCCGAAAGTAAACAGCAGTCGACTGTCTGGGTGTTTCAAGATGAGCCAAATCCAACAAAAGTTGTTCGCGCACGAAGCACTTCCAAGCAAATGGTCGCCTGTTTTTTCGGAAAAACTGGACATGTCGCAACCGTACCACTAGAACAACGCAGAACAGTCAATTCTGAGTGGTACACAACCATTTGTTTGCCAGTTGTCTTCCGAGAAATCAGGAAAACCAACCGCCCAAGACGGATCACTCTTCACCACGACAATGCGAGCTCTCACACATCGGCTGCGACAACTGCATTTTTGAGCACCCAAAACATCGATTTGATGGGTCATCCGCCGTATAGTCCTGACTTGGCACCGAATGACTTCTTTTTATTCCCGTACGTAAAAAACAAACTGAGAGGTCAACGTTTTTCGACACCCGAAGAAGCGGTTGCTGCATTCAGAATGCATGTGTTGGAGATACCTCAATCAGAGTGGCAAAAGTGCTTCGACAATTGGTTCAAACGCATGCAAAAGTGTATAGATCTTCATGGGGAATATTTTGAAAAACAATAAAGTGATTTTCGATGATCAATATTTGGTTTTGTTCTCTAATCCCGAAATATAAAAGGCAACCCTCGTATCACCGTCATGGCAAAACCATTCTCATGATTTATGACTGCATTTTCTGCCAGTCTCAATGCCCGTCCCTTTATTTACACAGATGTGTATTTGAATTTTCCTGGTACACCACCAGATTTCCAATAGGCATTGCTTCCAGCGAGTGGGCGTGTCTTCTTGGCCTGTACGGCTGCCGAAGTTTTTCCATTGTTGGAGTTTCCAGTTCGATGGCTATTGGGTTACCGCCAATGAAGCGATCGGATTGGCTCTTTCTGTGATCAGCGTCTCAGCCTCGTGGCTTCGAGGAATGTTGAGGACGAATTCTCGAGGAGTCAGATTTGAACCGCTGAAGAAGACCCTCGTGTCGAAGTCGTTGTGTGCCGAAACCAAAAGGATCGAGTGTGCCTTTTCAAGTACCGATTTTAGTCTTGTGTGTTGTCCTATACGGATTGAGTTGTGATTGATTGCCATCTTTGTGCTGTACGTGTTACCAAATGTAATTTTATAACCGTCGTGAATTTGTCAAATCAAATGTATATTTAACTGTGCTGGTGACATACAACAAAACTTTGCCGCTATAGAAGTCACTAAATCGCCACATTTTATAACAGAGTTTGAAGTGCTTTCCCGAAATGTATTAGTGTTAAGAACTCAGCGTAGATATTAGTCCGATTAGCCACAACTGACACTGTGTTTTGTAACAATCAATTATACTTCATTTCATTTTTTAAACATTTTTTTATTTTCTTTCTATATTCTTAGTTTCTAAATTAAAGGCTAGACAAAAAATGCTTAAATTCTAGCTTAAATAGCTTATATAATAACTTACTGGTCCTTCGCAGACGCTCTAAGCTAGACATTACTTAATATTTGTATAATTTGCCTTTCGGCGACAGAAGTTTGTGGCAGTACTGATAATTATTTGAAAGACATGGAAAATTTGAAAAACTTTGTCAATTTTTTTGTTTTTTTTTTTTTTCTTAAAATTTAACTTACTTAACTTACCTAAACTTATCTACTTTTTTTTTTTTTTTTTTTTTTTTTTTTTTTAATTTTATGTAAAATCACTTAGCTTAACTTAACTTAAATCTTATACTACCCTAATTCTAGAAAAACTAAGTCTATGTAAGCTAGCTGATGATAGTGTGATTCTATACCGACTTTGGTATCCAGGTCTTTATATGCCATTCAACCACAAGAACTGTTGACGCTGTCTAATACTATCGTCCCGGTCTCTGTGGGAGATAGCCCTACTGAAGCGCAGGAGCTCTTCTTCGGTGCGCGTTACTTCCCGGTCGTAGCACAATCGCCCGTCTACGGATGATCTACTTACATGATAGATCAGCGGAATTCCGGATCTATCCTGTATAAGCCCTTTTATGTCCAAATCAAGGAACGCCTCTGGTGGAACAAAACCGTTGCGACGCACGTTCTCATAGTACAGGGTATTTGGATAATAAGCCCCGAAAATTAGGTCATTGGACGAGCATATTGCTCTCGCAATATGTCCTCTGATTAATTTAATCATAAAATTATCCACCCTATTTATGCAGGCTTCATTATATAAAGTCTCATTTGAGTAGTACTTTTTGTATTCCGATTCCGGTGTTCGATATAATCTGAGACAGGTTCTCAGACACTTCCTTTCGAACACCCGAATCTTTTCCATCAAATTTGGACCTATGTTAAACCATACTGGACAGCCATATATGAGCATTGGCCTGATTAGCGTCATGTAGCATATGACTTTTACCCTGCTGTCAAGTTGGCTACTGTGAAATAGCCTCCTTGTCATAGCAAACGTTTTCCTTGCTTTGAGCAAAGCAGCCTCTACATGTCTGTTGAAATACAGATATTGGTCTATCCAGATGCCCAGGTATTTAACTAAACTCTTGGTTTCCAGTTTATCTCCATGCGGTCCCACGATAACTAGCTTTCGCCAGTTTTTCCTTGTGTCGTTCGTGGCTTTATATAATGGGGTTCTAAATAGGATGGCTTCACATTTCTGGAAGTTGATCTTAAGTTTCCAGTTGTCGCAATAGCGCTGCACGTTGTGGAAATCTCGCTGTATTAAACTATTTATGATCTCAACTTTCGGAGCTGTTCTGTAAATTATGAGATCGTCTGCGTACGCAATAGCCTGCGGGAGTGCGTCTAATAAATCGCTAATGTAAATGTTAAAAAGAATCGGAGAGAGTACCGCACCCTGTTGCAAGCCATTCTTGATATTATACGTTTTATTAGAGGTCACATTACCACTTTTGACAACGAACCTCCTGTCCTTTGACATATCGTAAAGTACATATAGTAAAGGCTTATGTATGCCATGTCTGACCAGTTTGTAATACAACCCTTCGATCCAGACGGTATCAAAGGTTTTTTCCAAGTCGATCAGACAGGCACCTGTGCATTGGTTCCTACATTTATTCCATTGTATGTCGGAGACCAGTTTAGCTGCGGCATGTGTGGTTTCATGACCCGCCTTAAAGCCAAACTGGTTATTTGGAATATTGCTATTGTCGTCTACCCATTTTAGCAGAGCTTTGTTAATGATTTTTTCAAATACTTTACTGATGCTTGGGAGTAAACTTATCGAACGCATGTTCATTGGGTTTGTACAGTCTTTGCTCTTTTTTGCGATGGGCTGAATGATAGCCGTTTTCCAACGCGCGGGATAATATGCATTATTCAACGCGTTGTTAAACAGGACCGTGTATATATCTATTGCCATTGGGGGCAGGTTCTTGAGTACGATGTTAGGTACTCCATCTATTTCCACTGACTTTTTGCTTCTTAATGAGTCGAAGATACTCTGGATTCCTTCCCTTGTGATTAAAAGGCTATTAGCCCCACCATTGGCATTAATGTCAATTGACAGATTATCGTCACTGAATTCCGTAAAACCAGGATTCTCCGATTGCCAATGTGAAATTTCATTCCGGAGGTGCAGGTGATTCAGTCGAATTCTGTCCTCCAGGTCATGGTTTCGGTGAATGCTTTCATTCACCTTGTACATTTCCTGAAAGACAGCTCCCACAGCGTTCACCTTTTCCAAAGGATCTTCGATCACGAAGAGCTCACTATTGAGGATAGCGTTCTCTGTATCTATGCCAATGTTGGTTAGCAGCTGCTTGTTTACCTCAGTACGTGGAATTTGGAGACACTGAATCTCGTTTTGATTATTTCTCCTGAATATTTTATTTATTTGTGGGAACATATTCGGGTTATTAGTTTTTATAGCTCGAATTCTGTTGTTCCAATACAAATTTGTTGCTAATCTATAATTAGCTTTAAGTAATTGTTGGAGGTTTTTTAATTGAGATTTCAGTTATATTATCTCCTGGTCTTGTCTGTCTGTAAACTGTCTGTGTAATTGTTTTAGTTTCGATAGCAGTCTGCTCTTTTTCTTGTGGAGTGCGTTTATTGTTGCGTTTCTGTACATGTTAATGTGATCTGTAACTGTTGTTTTGGGAATTGTTTTGTCCATTGTTCGTTTTACGGTTTCATCCATTTGTTGAATGTATTTGTCGATTTCGTCATTTGTCAGGTTTCTGTTTACTGGCAGATTAAAGTCATTCGAACAAAGTTCTCTTGTTAATGATCTGGTGAACCGCGGCCATCGCATTGCCCTGTAGTTATAGGGTTGCGGGATCACGAATTCCTCCAGATCTGCGAGCTCGTTCGGAAGCTCTATTACTGCCGTGAATGCACAGTGGTCGCTGTCGTATTCAATTGTCCGTAAACAGTTTGTGTTTCGTCTGTTGGTGTTAAGTAATCTCAGTCGTGAGTCGATTAGCAAGATATCTAAGAACGATCTACCTCTGGGGAACGATGGATATTTCGTAGCTAGCAGGTCAGTTCTATATTCAATATGATACTGATCTAACCAACCAGCCAACTGATTTCCTCTGGCATTACATATATAATTTCCCCAATTTCTATGCTTGGCGTTCATATCTCCCCCTAGGATAAAGTAATTTTTGTCCAGGTGCAATTGTAAGCATCGAAAGAGTGTCTCGAGCTCAGCTATAAATAGGTTTTGTTGGTGCTCCTCAGGTGCATAGACCGCAATCGCATACAAACCCCTTTCTTGCTGAAGGGGTATGCGGACGATACAGGCTTCCAGCACCCGGAACCTGCGCACTTCTCCACTATATATTACTTTATGATTGATCCCTTTTCTAATAAAGATTGCGACACCCCCCCTTGAGAGGAGTTAGGTCGATCTCTTCGTATAATATCGTAGTTTTTATGTCCTATCTTATGTCTCTGGTTTAACTTTGTTTCCCCCGCCAGAAGTACATCAGGTTGTTCCTCTTGCAACAGGTTAAAAAGATTGGCTCTTCTCTCAGTTCTTATTGGTGAATTTACATTCACGACAAGAGCTTTTATTGATGTTGTGGTTAGAGGGTTTATATCGACTTGTTATTTAGACTGGGCAAATGCGAGTAGATCTCGTTTATTTGGCTTTGTAGCTGTGTCATCTGTCTCTGCAGATTGAGCAGAACCGTGACCACGTCTGCTTGCGATGTTGTTTCAGTCTGTGTGGGAGTATTTGTGGCTACCTGTGATGTAGCCTGATTTGGTGTTCTCCCACCCGAAGTAACTTGGCGTACGACCGCTGCGATGTTACGGGCATTGTTGTAGTACGAGCTGGCTCTGTGTTTTTTTGACGGGTCACACTTCTTGCCATTATTTCTCGGAATTTAGGACATCCTCGATAGTTAGCGGGGTGTCCCTCATTCCGACACACTGCGCACTTTAGAAGGGCTTTGTCTTCTACCCTTTCTTTTCCCAGAGGGCATTCTTCTGCCTTATGGTCCTTTCCGCATTTTACGCAACGGCGCTGCATTTCACAGTTAGCCGCCGAGTGACCAAACCTTTGGCAGCGTACACATTGCAGGATGTCTCTGCCTTTTTTTAATTTGTCCCATGTGACCATTTGATGATCCAAGACTGTAATTTTTCTTAGACCACCAATCCTACTGTTGGGTGTTAATTGCACCAAAAAGAAGGGTAGCTTGCGGTTTTCCCTTCTTGCCTTGGGTGTGGTGAATGGTTTTACCGCTGTAAACTCGAGATTTTCGTGCTTCAGGTTTTGAAGCATTTCGAGCAGAGCCTCCGGTTCCATTTCAGGGTCGACACCCTTTAATAGAACCGTTACGCTCTTCGTTTGTTTCGGCGTGAACGAGTAAAATTCCGCGGTGGCTCTTTTTAAGACCTCTTTAATTTTGTCGTGGTCTGCCACCGTATATGTTTGAATGGCGTGCCTGTTACCCATCAGTCTTTTAACTGCAAAATTGTTACCTATGGCTAGCTTACAAAAACTTACCAATTCCTTACAGTCAACATCTATGGTGTTGATTGGTGGCATCTTTATTTTTTCGCTGTTATTGTTGCTTTGCTGCTGCTGTGTTGCTTGCTGGTTCGTTGATCGCTTTTGTGTTGATTGTTGCTGTTGCTGTTGCTGTTGATGGTGCTGATGTTGAAGTTGATGTTGCTGTTGATGGTGAAATTGTTGCTGTTGGCCGACTTTTGGCTTTAGCTTTTGTAGTTGTTGCTGGTTTTGTTCTTGTTCGAGCGCCGCTATTTTTTTCTTTCGACGTCTCTCTTGTAATCGGGCTCTTGCCATCGCCAGTTTCGCCTCCAATTCACTTATCTCTTCCTCTTCATCCTCAGACTCTGAGGATGCAAGAGAAGCGAATGAATTATTTGCCCCATATATGTTAAAATTGGAGGGGAAGGGAAGCTCACTGTCGTCCGCCAATTGTTGATCTCCTTTATCCATCGTTAGTTTCGCGGTTTTGCTTCGCGTCACAATGGAGTTTTTCGGGGCGCCTTTTCGTTTGTGCGTTGTCATGTTTTTATCGTCCTCCGTGTTCATTCTGGTTCTTTCCAGTTTGTTTTCATTAAAAAAAAAAAACAAAGGCGACCCGTTGAACCACGGCAACTCGATTTCTCTCCCAGGCTGAGTCGGACTCGCCTACCGTCGGCTAAGAGTCAGTAAGCTTGCACTCGCGCCAAACGATGATTTAAAAATTGCTTTCTTAACGAGCAATATATTGTTTGTTTTAATTTTCGCATTTGCGACCGAAGTGTTATCTTTTTATTGTTTTTGTTTTTATTGTCTGGAACACTTTTTGCGCCTCACTCAACTGTTTTTATATGCACTTCTTTTTGATTATTAATGCACTGCGAGATACTGATTTGTCACTTTTAGCTTTCGTTTTTGTTGTTTTATTGATTTATTGTACTTTATGTTTATTGTAATTTGTGTTTATATTAATCTTTAAAACTCAGTACAGCCATTCACTGAGAACATGATTGTGCACGAAACTGTTTCTTGAGATATTAAAATAACTTTTATTTAATGTGTTCTATTTGTTAACACTGGGTTGTCCATTTGACGGCATTTCTAAACCTGGCAAGGGGTACTTAATTCATTTATGATATCGGAATACACGACAAGGGTAGTTTATTCGAGAATTCACACGGTTGTCTGCTTTCAATGGCTGTCAAACACAAACTGACTATCAATTATACTTTGCCACCCAAGTGAACCTGAATAAAGAAAGGTTAAATAACAAAATAAGAAGGCTCCGGTGTTTTATTTATTTCTACTGTGTACAGTTTGGGTGAACCTTAATGTAAAAAACCGAGTGCGTCGTAACAATTCTGAAAAACAGCAGCAGGACATCCAGTGGTGTTTTGCTCAACCTGCGTCCGTGCCGACGCCCCTAGCAAAACTACCTACAACCTTGTCCGGAAAAACAAATTATTATAGAAAATTTAACAAGCCTCGAGAGTTGCAAAATAAGGACAACACATTTGCGGGTGATTTTAATCTGCATAACTCCCAGTGGCTTCGTCACTCCGGACACACAACACCTGAAGGTCAATATGTCCAGCTCTTTCCTGATTCAAATAGTTTAACTCAACTTGTCAATGAGCCAACACGGGTACCAGATATATATGGTCATTTCGACAACACACTGGACCTGTTTCTCACCTCCCACCCAAACAAATACACGATTGAAATTTCTTCCCCCTTGGGTACTTCAAACCACTGTGTCGTGCCAGCTAAATTTCCTCTAACCAACAGTAACGTTAATGAGAAAACTCCCAAAAGAACAGTATGGTTCTACGAGAAAGCCAACTGGGAAGGTCTGAACGACTTTTCTGGGAGGTTAAATTGGTCGTTACTTTTCCTCAGTAACGATATTGGACACATTGACAAACACGATTCTACTTGACATGCGGACCTATATTTCACACAGGGTAAAGAGTTTCAGACCCAAGAGAAATATGTGGTTCATTCCGGGTGCAGAGAGGCCATTAAGGCCAAAGAATTGAGGTTCCGGTTGTATAAATCAAACAATACTGAGGAAAACCGGAAAAGATTTAAGAGAGCTAGAAATGACTGCAATGCGTATATTCAATGCGCAAAGTTCTTGCATGACCAGAGAGTGAGACAAAAAATACTACACTCTCCCACAGGTGGTAGAAACTCCTGGGCATTCGTGAAAAACATGCAAAACTCAGTCTCTTTATCCATTCCATCGCTTATAGTCGATGACAAACCAGTCACCACTGCAATAGAGAAGGCGAATCTACTTGCTGCACATTTTGGAGCCAACTCAACGCTGCCTGATACCACATCAGTTCCTGCTCAACTTGAGCATAAGCAGCACACCATGAGCCAGATTCGCTTCCCAACGCGTACTGTTGCCCGCACACTTAAAGAGCTAAACGCAAACAAATCCGCTGGTCCGGATGGCATTCCCCCAATCCTCTTGAAGACATGTTCCTCTTCAGTCGCTACACCACTGCGGAAACTCTTCCATTTGTCTTATTCTACTGGCCGTTTCCCAAATAGATGGAAGTCAGCGAACATTCAGCCAATCCCCAAAAAGGGTGACAAATCATTCCTCTTTTCTCATCGACCCATAGCAATAACTTCTATTCTCTCGAAGGTAATGGAATCACTTATCAACCGTCAACTTTCGAAATATCTGGAATCAAATGACCTCCTCAATGACCGCCAATATGGCTTTCGTTCCAACAAGTCCACAGGAGATCTGATGGCGTACCTTACAGAAAAGTGGAGCCATTCCATCCACTGCCTCGGTGAATGCAAGGTAGTCGTATTGGATATTTCAAAAGCCTTCGACACAGTTTGGCATCCAGCTCTTTTGTCAAAATTGCATTCATATGGAGTGGACAACTCCCTGATCGAATGATTAAGAGACTATCTTTCTGGCCGTTCAATCCAAGTGGGTCTTGATGGTGTCAAATCTGTCTCCCATCAAATTAATGCGGATATTCCCCAGGGTTGCGTACTCTCACCCATTCTCTTCTTGATATTTATAAATTATCTCCTGTCATTTACTCACAACTCAATACACTCATTTGCTGATGATGCACGTTGAGTTTCTCATACTCATATGAACACTCCCGTCCAAACTCTTCGAACGTCACTACCAACCAGCATCTTATGCTTGATACATTGAATTCAGACCTCAACAAGATATATCAGTGGGGATTATCTAACCGAGTAAAATTCAATCCCATAAAAACTCAGTGCTGCCTCTTGTCGTCAAAGGTGAGCCCCAAACTAAATATAAGGTCTATGAACGCCACTTGCATCGGAGAAGCCAAGAAACTATCTATCCTCGGCACTCGAATTAATTCGACTCTTAACTGGAATGACCACACATTTGAAGCTGCAAAAATCGCAGCCAAATGTATGGGGTTCCTTAAGAGATGCAAACGATACTTCACTCCATTCAACCTGGCCACTATTTACAAGGCGTATATTCGTCCTAAAATGGAGTTCAACTCCCATATTTGGTCAGGCGCATCCAAAGCTGCACTACACGTGCTCAACAGGATGCAAAAGCGAGCAGTGAAACTTATCGGTACTTCAGCCGTAAGTCGAACTATTCCGTCGTTAGAACATAGGCGCAACGTATCATGCCTATCTCTTTTCTATAGGTATTACCACGGTCGTTGCTCAACTGAACTTGCTGAATATGTTCCACCCCTTCAGACATTTTCCCGCGATATCCGTCAATCTGTGAATGCGCATCAGTTCACGTTGAAAGTGGACTTCAGCCGCACAAATAAACGTAGAGGGTCATTCTTTAGCCGAACCACACGGATGTGGAATGCTCTACCTGACCATGTATTTCCTGGCCGTTGTGATGTCCAGACATTCAAGACCAATATACATCGACACCTTCTTTTCTTATCCACTTCCTTTCCATCCACTCACACCGTGCTCTGACATTTAAGGGTACTTCAAATTCCCCTTGTGTGCGCGCGTTAGTGTAAAAAAAAAATTCATTTTCCTGAAAGACAGCTCCGACAGCGGTTCACCCTTTCCAAAGCTCACTATTGAGGTTCACGTTCTCTGTATCTATGCCAATGTTCATTAGCAGCTGCTTGTTTACGTCAGTACGAGGAATTTGGAGACACTCAATCTCGTTTTGATTATTTCTCCTGAATATTTTATTTATTTGTGGGAACATATTCGGGTTATTAATTTTTATAGCTCGAATTCTGTTGTTCCAATATAAATTTGTTGCTAGTCTATAGTTAGCTTTAAGTAATTGTTGGAGGTTTTTTAATCGGGATTTCACTGATAAAAGCCCTACCACCTTTTTGCTCCATTCATACATCCTAATCCTAGTAATCCTACACCAAAACCTTAAATCTAATCAAAACCCTAAAAAACGTAAACTGAATCCAAAATTCGCAATAAATGAATCAAACATGCGTTTATCGCTTAGCATTTGCCCCCACAGCACATTTAATCAAAAATCCTAATTAAAATCAAAATTCACAATAAACGAATCAAATATTCGTTTATCGTTTTACATTTACCCCACGGCATCATCAAAATTCAAAATGCGGAGATACGTTATCTCAATCTAGAAAAATTCCTAATAAATTGAACAAACAAAAACCCGAATCCCTTTACACATCCACATCTGCGCAATAGTTTCATAAGAATTCAAGAAACTGAATTCTTATGTTAAATAAACACTGAGCATCTCACTCAGGATACCAAAATCGGGACTTTGGTATGAAATTGTGCATATTTGAGATACAAATCTCGATTTGTTGTCCTTTATAAAATGATCTCCGGGGCGCAGTATCCTAATCCTCGTGCCGAAGAGCAGTAGTACACTGATTTAAAATTAAATTTATATTTGCATCTGTATCCAGGAGCAGTAGTACACTGTTTTAAAACCAAATTTATATCTGCATCTGTATCCGAGAGCAGAGGTATCGGAATATCCCTCTTGCCTTGGAGGCATCGCCCCCAGGAGAATCAACGTTTAATAAACCTGAACTGTAATTAAAACAAACGCATTTTATTATTATTTTGGAATTGTGCGTCGTCACAAAACGTTGGCTGTTTCTTTGAGTACCAGGACGACTCCTAAAAATTGGAAAGGAACCGGTGAGTAGAGTGGTGGCAAGCCCAAAGTTTTAATCCTTTCAGCGTCCACGACTATGGACATCCACAGAAGGTACCAGGTTGCACGGTACAGGGACGCTATTTCCAAAGTGACGTCCCACGAACGATCGGTTGTTGCTCTTCCCTCAAGGTTTGAGGAAGCACGACGGCAACATCAACGGGTCCCCTCAGGAGCGGTCTTAAAGAGATCCCTCATCCTTTCCAGGACAAGGAGACACGCTATCTGGGAGCGAGGCCAGTAGTAACATCTACTACTACACAGATCGCTCGGAAGCTTTATTACTGCCGTGAATGCACACTGGTCACTGCCGTATTCAGTTGTCCGTAAACAGTTTCTGTTTCGTCTATTGGTGTTAAGTAGTCTCAGTCGTGAGTCAATATGATAAGATAAGATCTACCTCTAGGGAACGATGGATATTCCGTAACTAGTAGGTCAGTTTTATATTCTACATGATACAGATCTAACCAATCAGCCAACTGATTTGCTTTGGTATTAGATATATAATTTCCGTAATTTGTATCCTTGGCGTTCATATCACCATCATCATCATCGGCACTACAACCGGGAACCGGTCTTGGCCTTATTTAGCAAGTCCTGAGGCTTGTTAAATTTTCCATAATGATTTGTTTTTTTCGGGCAAGGTCATTAGTCTTGCGCCAGTGGCTCCCCGACGGGGAATCGAACCCCGGTCTGCCGGGTGATAGGCGGGTATGCTAACCACTATACTATCGAGGAGCCATAGAATAAAATAGTTTTTTTTCCAAGTTCAATTGTAAGCATCGAAAGGATGTCTCGAGCTCTGCTATAAAGCTGTTATGTTGGTGCTCCTCTGGTGTATAGACCGCAATCGCATACAAACCCCCTCCTTACTGAAGGGGTGTGCGTACGCTACAAGCTTCCAGAACCCGGAACCTTTGCACTTCTCCACTATATATAACTTAATGATGGATTTCTTTTCTAATAAAGATTGCGACATTTCCTCTTTGAGAGAAGTTAGATAGATCTGTGGGGATAAAATGTCGGTGTGCCGGCACGGGCACGCGTACACTGAATAAAACACTGTGGTATTGTTTGTATAAATGTTTATTTACTTTAACTCTTCCTTTATTTTGACAATCGATCAGTTAGTGAAATTTCTAAAAGGGTTTATGGTTTGTCTATTAATTTAGTTGTATGATTTATCCGTTTTTACAAAAACTATCGGACACCTTCATACGAACTTAACGTTACTTTTTAATCAAAGAGGCTATTGCTTATGGTTTTTGTGCCGCACTATATGTTCTCGATAATAACAATTTAGGATACACAACTTTGCACTATTACTTAGATTAACGGATAATTTTACGTGGAAACATATACTAAAACTTCCCCGAGTTGGAAAATAAAACACACACACAAACGCGCTCAACGTTACTCGTCCTTCGTGGTGCACTCCCTGATAGTAAAACAGGACTCTAATTTAACACTTGACCAATGTGCACACTTTGGGGGATGATTCTCGACTGTTTTGCTTGTACAGAGTCGGCCCTTGGCTGGTGTGTGTTTTCAGTTCGTGAGAGAAAAAAAAACGAAGTTTCTCTTTGTGGTGACCAATGGGAGAGGATTTCTCTGAGTTGATCACGGCGAGATTGCATGGTTTATCCATGTTGCCGTCATGGGTAAACGAAACCGAGAAAAGGAAATGAGACAAAGGGCATCATAGGCGATGTGCATCCAGCTGTGTAAATAGATTGCATGCCATTAGGAAAGCTGGTGCTAAAAGCAATTTAGATAAACAATGGTGATTGTGCACTGGTGTCTATGTCGGCGGAAAGGATCGAATTCTTTTGTGTGTATATTTACACGCTGGAGAATTCGGTTTTTGGCGGCTAGACACGAGATGCGGAAACTGCTTTTGTTGGCTGGACAAAAAGCTGCTGTGAATGTGGATAAGCCAGAAAAATCTGCTGCGCACGTGTGTGGCAGGCTGCGCTGGCTGACAGGGGCGCCGATAAGGTTTCCTGATTTATGATGGTTACTTTTTTCAGGAAATTTGTGGTGATGCATTAAATGCATGAAATGATGCCTTTGGGTGGGAAATGTTTGCAGCTGACTGCATGTTGGCGAAGGGAGTTGGGGTTGGAATTGTGGGTGGTTCTTAGTGTAGTTCTAAAGGACCCCCACAGATCTCTTCGTATAATATCGTTGTTGTTATGCCCTATTTTATGCCCCTGGTTTAACTTAGTTTCCCCTGTCAGGATGTTCATCTTGAAACCGGTTTAAAAGAGTGGCTCTTCTCTCAGTTCTTATAAGTGAGTTTACATTTACGACAAGAGCTTTGATTGATGTTTTGGTTAGAGGACTTATACTGACTTTTTATTTTCGTGGCTTTACTTCGCGTCACAATTGC
Source organism: Microdon myrmicae (assembly GCA_963931805.1). Classification (NCBI taxonomy): domain Eukaryota; kingdom Metazoa; phylum Arthropoda; class Insecta; order Diptera; family Syrphidae; genus Microdon; species Microdon myrmicae. Next base: position 32,510,095 of record OZ007499.1, read on the forward strand.
GTTTTTCGGCGCACTTTCATTTTGTTTGTTGTTGCGTGTTTTTCTTCATCCGTGTTTATGCTGGTACTCTCCGGTTCGTTTTCATTAAAAAAAAAAACAAAGGGGACCTGTCTTCTCTGTACGAACCCCGGCGCAACTTAGTTCCTCCGTAACCTGCACCCGAACTCATCTAGCGCCGTTTAAGAGCCAGTCACCTTACACTCGCGGTAAATATTAATTTAAATATCAATTGCTTAATGAGCAATATATTGTTAGTTTTGTTTTCAGGCTTGCGACCTAGGTGATATATTTTACTTCTTTTAGTTGAATATTACTTTATTTTTCGCACTTCACGGAATTATGCACATTTGTTTTTAGGATTTATTTTATTGTATGCAGTTTTTTTTTTAATCACTTAGTTTCTGAGACTACGTTTTCATGTTTATTTGTTTTGTTTGATGGTTTTTGAGTTTCTTTGTTTTGACTGTCTTGGCTTTTTTTATTTTGGTCGACTAAATCAAATACTTGTGTTTTGAATAAACACTTACCACGATAAGTTTTTTTCATCAGTTCAAACATTTTGGAAGCATTTTTGCTAACTCTAGTATTAAATTAAATTGTTAAGATTGTACTATTCATATCCAATGAAGGATGTTATTATAAAAAAAAAATGTTTGCTAATTTTAACAATAAAACAAAATTTAATATTGACTTTTTAATTTTTGACCGATGCACCGATGCGTTGTAAAGGCTGGGCCATACATTCGAAACATGAATGGAAATAACACTACAAATGTTATTTTGTTGATGATTTATTTAACGTAATAAATGTTTATATACATCAATTTTTTTTTAAATGACATCTTCGAGATGTGTCCCGTTTCGTCGTTAGTACTCCTGCAATCGATTACGCAAACTTTGGAAAACTCGTTGACACATGCTGTGGGGTATCGCGACTATGTCCTTCCGAATGCTCTCATCGGTTCTTCTTGAACGTGCCCGCCGTGTTTGTTTATTATACTTTGTCGATCTCGTTTGCTCGAAGTTCTTGATCCAAGCTTTGATTAAATTAACACTTGGACACTCACTTACACGGCGTAATACGTATTCAATTCTAAATAGGCGTCGTACAGTAACATGGGAATCGTTGTTTTTGTAAAATTGTTTTACACAAAAAGCACACTGTTGTCCCGTGAAGTGCTCCGTGGTGAATAAAATTGCACGAAGCGACGCACAATTCCCCGCCACTCGCGCGAGTTAAGGATAGCCACATTATCATAATACACACGGCACCATCCTCATGAGTCAACGCCGAACACTTATCTATGACCCAGACATCGCATTGACCCTCTAAAAGGATTTTAGCGGTTTTTGTTTAGTTTGTCCTAGTGTTCCGCCGAACACTGTTTGTAAGAAGGTGAGAATCACACGGAGCGAACAGCACAATGAAACACGAAGATCGTTTTGCATTTAATCTTTTTATTTTTTTGATAACACTTATTGTTTATATGTTACGCAATATGATGACTTCGGGTAAGGTGAATGTCACAACAATGTTTTAATAAAAAGCTGTAGAGCCACACGAACGAAGCACAAGTTACCCGCTTAAGTTACGTTAAGTGAAGTTAAGTTAAGTTAAGATACGCGCTTGGAACACCAGCTACTCGATCAATTTCTCACCTCCTCCTCGCGATGACTTCCTCGCCGTTCGAATTGTCGTCTCGTTGACGATCAAAATCTGACTAACTATCTGCCCCCACAGATATCCAGATTCAAAACTGGTATCTGTATCAACACGGAAAAATTTCCCTAATTGCTCTGCTAACAGAACTTCCGAATTTCTGTTAGCAGCATGTTATCATGTCCCAGGGGTGATTTTTCATTCCTGAAAGAAGAAACTCGCTCATCATCGAACATCATTACCACCATCCGTGGTGGTGGTCGAAATTCACTTCGACGGTTGTCAATTGTATGCCGCCTTATTTACATAGCACATCTGGCGCGAAGGCCGAAAGATATCCTGCAATTTGAATGGACGTATGGCTCGTGGGTTTTGTTTGACTTTTGTCAATACACCCGCAATCCATTAGATCTTTCTAATGGGTGTGAAATACACAAAAAGGCACCGCGGGATAGGAGTAGTCCCTTTTGTTATTTTTACCTTCGCACAAATTCACGTCGTATCTCGTTGAGATGTTTACGTTTTCCAGGAATCTGGTAGTGGATGAAAAACACATTATTGTATCGACGGATTTGGGTGGTCTTTGTGGTAGACTACCCACACGTGCACCGTTGATCGGCTCATTTTCATTGCATAGACGTTTGAAATTGCCGATTCAATGGAATGAATGCTTTGGGGACGTTCAGTTCCTTGCTTTTTGGTGTCGGTCTCAACGTTGGCTACGAGTTGCAAGCCCTGTGGTGGGACTTTGGGGAACGCGTCTGTGGGCGCGTGCAACGCTCTGAGGTAAGTAAGTTCTTTGAAGGTAGGAACCTTACCTGCGCGGAATTGTGCGTTCGTAGAACGCTACATCACTCCCCCCCCTAGTGACGTAGTCACGATATGAAATAGCTAGTGGCTTGGGGGGTGTAGTTGTCTATTGTTATTTGGAATTATAAGTTTCACTGCTTTTCTTACGAAATAAGTGCCGAGCAAGTTACCGAAAAGAACGTTCTTATCCTATCTAAATAAACATATTGTAGGCGAAAACAAATCGACTCACACTTAATACGACACATTTTTACTTTTAATGACACGAGAAGTATCAAGGATTCTTGGCGCGGATTAACCACCTCGGCGGGGTTCTCTGGTCTCCTCTCTGTACGGATATTCGATATATCCTTCTCGTCCCGGCGATGATCAGAATTAGACTGCCTGTCTGCACACACAGATATCCAGATTCTAAACTGGTATCTGTATCTGTACGGAAAAAATTTTCTATTCGATCTGCTAACAGAATTCCGGAAATCTCTGTTAACAGCATGCTATTTCATCCCAGAGGTAATTTCCTATTTTCCTGAAAGGAGAAAGTCATTCCTTGCATACATCGTTATCATTGGTGATAGAATTTCATTTCCAATGCCTTCTGTTTGCACAGAACATCTGGCGCCCAGACCAGAGATATTCGGCGATTGTTTTGACGTACAGTCCGTGGGTCTTATTTGAACTTGGTACCCGGAATCGAAATCTATTAGATCTTTATAATGGTGTGAAATTCTAGCGTGGCCGTGGGACCGAAGTATTGCCTTTGTTGGCTTAACTCCTCATAAATCATCGCATATCTCGTTGGGATATTTTTGATTGCGATAGGTCGTGGCTGCCTTCTGTTGTTCAACGGATTTGGGTGGTCCTTGCATTAAATTACCCGCACGTGCATCCGTTGATCGGCTCATTCTTTGATGATAGCAATTCTTTTGTATTGAATTTCGGAATTGCCGGTTCGATGAGATATTCCTGGGCGCAGGCAGCATGTATGGCATTTTGGGAATTGTTTTTTTAGGAATAGAACTCATGGATGTTTATACCTTTGTTTCAGGCATGATGAATTATAATTGTTGAGCATGACCTTAAAAGCTTTGGGGACGTTCAGTTCCTTGATTTTTGGTGTCAGTCTCAACGTTGGCTGCGAGTTGCATGCCCTATGGTGGGACTTTGGGACACGCGTCTGTGGGCGCGTGCAACGTTCTCAGGTAAGTAAGCTCTTTGAAGGTAGGAACCTTACCTGCGCGGAATTGTGCGTTCGTAGAACGCTACAGGATCTTAGATCAAAAATGACCTGAGACAATTATCTTCGCACTCGGCACCATTCTAATGGGTCAACACGGGACACTCATCTGTGACGCAGCAATTGGATAAATATGAGCAATCTACACGAGGACGCACATTCTTCTTGGAGACACCCATCGGCATGGCCGCAACAGTATTATTAATAAGTAGTCGTAAGTTTTAACAGAAAATAGTGATTTTTTTAATTAAATTAAAATACCATCGGACTACTTAATTCGCGCCCCGCCCTCTAACGGTTTTTAAGAAATCAAGTGCTGCCATTTGCAAACATGTATGACCCACCTTAATAACTGATAATAACCTTGCCCATAAAAATAAATTATTATGGACAATTTAAAGACCCTCGAGACTTGCTAAATAAGGCCAAGACCGGATCCCGGTTGTAGAGCCGATGATGATGATGATGACCCATCCTATATTTCAGTTTCCATTGAACGAAAATGTTACTGTTTTTCCTTTTCGTGGCTTCGTTCTCTTTTATTTGATCATTTACATATATATTAATTTTGTTTTGACTGCTTTTATCGCTGGAAGTTATTTATAAATATCCTGTGTATCCAACTGTCCGTTCGGTTCGCTCTTCCTTAATCCCCCCGTACATTGACCATCTCAAATTAATCAACTTCAGAACCCCCGAGGAGCACAGGGTCGTGGCTGACATAATCTTCATGCATCGGGCCCTCCCCGGCTCGGTCGACTGCGCCTACCTCCTTAACTTAATTCCCATGAACACAAACCCTCGAAATACGCGTAATCCTCCCCTTCTCTACATTGCCCCTCACCGGGCCTCTTATGGTCTCAACGAACCCCTTTCGCGTATGCTGAGAAATGTCAACTGCAGTTCCACCTTGTTTGACTTCGACCTCTCTACCCATACTCTCAAGCACCGCCTCATAAACTATTCTCACCACCAATCTTAATCGGCGCTTCTACACTTTGTTATACCCTGCCCCCACCTCCCGCCCCTACTCCTGCCTTCTTAATTTGTCCTGGTTACCTTAGATTAAGATTAGTTGTAACTTATATATACTTTAGTTGCAGGTGAGTATGTTATGTTGCTTGAATTAAGCCAATAAATGGGGTTGTAGCCCTGTTGGGGTAGAAGAAGTATTGCACCAAGGCACGGGCACACGGTTCACTTCTTCCCCACTGCACGTCACTATGAAAGCAAATGTTCGCCAGAAGAAAATCCAGGAAAGAACATAAAAATTCACTGTGGTGGTTTGTATTGATGTTTTCTTTATTTTAACTAAGTCCTTTTAACTTGTTGGCTTTAATTGTACATTAATTTATTTCGGACGATTCACTTTAGTTTATATTTTATTATTTCATATTTTTTGTTAATTTTGCTTAAGGGAATCTGAACAGAACGTGTAACTTAACGCAACGACCTCGACTCTCGTGTAGTGTGCACTCTGCGGTGAGTGAAAAGCGACTCGAAGCGGCAGCGTGACTGTCCGCTGTGATGGTTGGGTAACGACTGACTGGAATTAGGGATGCAAATTGGGATTTCTGATTTTACATAACGATCAGACAATGGTAATCGTGCTCTCTTGTGCATCGTTCAATTCCCCACGCTCATCGAGGTGGATAAGTACTTGCGTATTCGTTCGACGTCGATGGGCGTAGAAAGGATGAAGAAATCAAAAGGAAAGCTCAATAACCCAGGGTTGATCTGGCTTAGTGTGTGTGTATTAATGCAGCGTCTGAGACTGATCCACTGACCTAGTACGGTGATTGTGGTGATCTCAGAGTGCATCGAACTATGGAAAGACAGAATTGTGGAGGAGAGGAAAATGTAGTTTGCGCTATTCACCTGTAAAATGAGATCGTTGATCCCAAGTGAATGGATAATCTGAAGAAAAGCCAAATTGGCTAGGGTAATTTATCATGGAAACCAAAATCGAATAATTTGGAATTACCCCAGCCGTTGCATGGTTATGCAACAGCGTCGATTGATTCGACTTGTTGTTGCTAACCGACATGATGTGATTTCCGGTAGAAATCTCATAGGCTAGCAAAATGGAGTTGCCGTATGGCAAAATGGTAGCTAAACTGTATTATGCATTATCTGCATAGGATAATGAGTTTAGCTATGCGTCCTTTGGGAAGTCAATGATTCTCAGGTGAATACCGAACGGTGGGATAGGGGTTAGTATGACACGCTGAAAGCGGTCGAAATAAGGCGGAAATTGTGGTGGGAATTGTAGGTTGGTTCTCCATGTAATATAGAGAAACCCCCACAGCCCCATAACCTTATCGTCACTGCAATTCTCCGAAAGAACTCCTCTCGCAGCCCGATGAGATTAGTTCGCTACACTATCCTTGACATGATTTACAACGCTTAAGGTAAGCAACTGAAGAAAGATTTGAAAATGTGAACAAGGAAAATTGCTGGGTGCTGCTATCTTCACATTGAGGTCGGTAACTTTTCAGCCCACCCATGTACAAGAAAGTTTTTTACATGGACTTCGCGTGAAGTTTCCTCATTTTTAAAGCAACTTCCGTTCCAACTATGGGATTTTAGGACAAAGACGTCGATACTTACTGGTCCTCACCAAGCTGGCAACCGACATCCACAAGTATGCGGTGACCAGTTGAAATCCGCCATGTAACCTATTGGCGATATCCCCTCTAACCGCTATGGAGAATGCCACGTGAGTTATCAATACCTAAAAATGTATCAGAGTAATTTAAACAATTTCCAGTTCAGGGCTTATACATGACATGATTACAGGAAAGTCGTCGGTGTAGCATCGTTTTTTTTTTTTCTCACATCCAGATAGCAAGAAATGTCTGAGAAATAGGCCTAGAATGGGGTCTTGTCGTATGCCCATGGCGGCGTGAAAATTTGAAATATCTTTTCATTTACCTGAATTTCATTCTGTTTCGACAAAGTGGGGAATTTGCATATACAAATATTCCTTTTTGTTTATACGGAAGTGCTAAACTCCTAACAAATATTTCTGTAAAGAGTATTGAGCTTCTGAGTCCCGAGAATTTTCCAATGAATATAAAAATAGCTAAAATAGACAAGCACTGAAATTATCAAAATAAGATACGTTTGTGGGTGTAGAAGTATGATGTCAACGTATGGCACAGGATTCACTTAAAATCCCCCGACACTTGTTACTCCGAAGGAAATGGAAAACACCTTTTTATTTATTTAAATTTATTTCACTTTGGGTAATTTTATTGTCTTTTTGTTCGCGATTTATTTTAATTTAAATTAATTTTGTAATTTTTGTTTTGGAAATGGTGCCTTTTGATTTTCATTAATTTTGTAGTTTGTGCCCGAGAGACAGCGTGTCCGATCGTAATTGAGATGGGATAGTCACTGAAGGAATTAGGGTGGAAATTCATATTTCTTTCTTCACAAAGGACAACCAAAAGAGACCATGCCTCTACTCTCTCAACCTCACGCCCGTCAAAGTATGAGTAACTTTTGTTAATAGGGTAATTGACGGACATGAAGAATGTGAGAACAGAAAACATGATATGCTGTGATCTCGGGGTAGCTTTGGTTGTGTGTGTTGGTATCAGATGCAGCTACTGACATGACCTGATGACCCAGTGGTACGGCTATGGTGTAGTCGGAGCACATTGAACCGTGGAAAGAAATACGAATGAGAGGGAAACCTAGCGGATGTTACTCCCCTGCAAAGAGAGATCATTGATCCCAGGCGAATGGGTGATCTGAGGGAAAGTCGATAGGACGCCGCTGATGTTTGGGAAATAATTCGCGTGAGAACCAGACTCTAAGACGCTGAAATTACCCCAGCTATTTTGCTATGATGCAACAGCGTCGTTCTTTTAGACTTGTTGTTGCTAACCGACATTATGAGATTTCCGATGGGAAACTCATGGTTAGCAAGAATGGAGTTGCCGTATGACATTTATGTAGCTAAACTCAATTATGCATTATCTGCAAAGGATGATGAGTTTAGCTATACGTCCGTTTGAAATGTTTTACAGGGGAATACATATAATGGAAATTGGTAAATATGACGCACTGAAAGCGGTCGAAATTAGGTGGAAATGTTGGTTGGAATTGTAGGTTGTTTCTCATGTAGAATAGACAAACCCCCCACACGTTCTTATTGGAAAATACAAGAGCATACTTCCAAAGTACTGTATGTAAGCCCAACTTTACAAACAGCATCCCTTCAAACCTTTTCCTTCTTCTAATACCTGGGAAAATATTAAAACAAAAGACACAGTTTCAGTTCTGGCCATTTTGGTAAATCATTATTAGATTTAGCTTGAAGCTTCCTGAGCTACTTAAGTATCAAGTCGATGGTGTGAGGAAGGCGGAACATCACATTTTTCGGTTCTCCCTATCAAATCCAATTTTTATAGAAAACTGTTTTAATTTATTTATAGAGTGTATGCATGTTGCATCAGAGCCAGGAGACTATGTTTTCAAGAAACTTCCTCAGCTCGACCGGTCAAGAGAATCCACTATCTTAGATGTTGATTTATCTAAGCAGGTTTGTGGTTTATATGTCATCGGAGAACCTGATACCATAGTTGAATTAGTTATGAAATACTACGACGTGAGCTGTGCATCCGGAGGACTGATGGCTGTAAGCAAATAACACACGCTTTATATGGTTAAAAGTCTGTAAATTTACTAAGTCAATATTTTTTAAGTTTGTGGATGGGTGGGAACTAAATGGCGAATTCTTTCCTGGTCTCGAAGATCATATTCGACCACTGAACGAGCGTATAGTCGAATTTTGCAACAATTACAACGAACAGTAACATAAAATATATTTTTTTATAACTAACTTTTAAGATATGCTTTGAATAGGACTCCGTTTGCCAATAAAAAATTCTTCAGGTCACACCAGAACGCAGCCCTTTTACAATACAGGATTCCATCACGAGGATCATTTATTCTGAACGTAATATTCCATAAAATTTCGCAACGTATGTCCTAATACCAACAGGATGCTAGTTCTTCGATAACGATTTATTTTATTTCAGCATGCAACATTTTAGTCCACGACATGGCCAGCGTCTACCACCTGAGCAACTTTGGTTTCCCACGAAACTGCACACTCTCTGCTCTATTTCCCTCCGTTATTTCTTTAGATACTATTAAAATAGCCGGAAAGAATATAAGACAACAAAAAGTGAATTACGAAGTTCGTCCTTGTGTTTTAACTTTCATTATCCCAACTTTGACTTTCTCTTTGTTTTAAAGTGCAACGCGGAAGATCGATTGGAAATCGGTGGGACATCAGGTCTTGACTCAAGCAAGATGGAAACGTCAAGCCAAGTCTGTGGACAATCAGAACAAAGAGGTAAGAGTAATTTTAACAATAAAGTAGTAGTAATTAAAGAAATACATTTACATTAAAGGTCCCGACCAAGCCATATTTTGTGGAGTTTCTACTGTTCGCCTTGTGTCAAGTGGAAAATATCAAAACCATGCTGTAGTCATGCTAAGAAGAGCTGAGGAGGATGATCTAGAATTAGCTACACTCATCTGTCCATTATAATTCGCTAAGCGAAATCACTGCAACTATAGCAACATTTTGTATGTCTAATTATCCGATTTATCCAAATATATCTGTGCAGATGACGTAGTTATAATCATTTCACTTGCGTTCTACTGAAATTCTTCTTCACTTCTTCTGTATATAAAAAAATCATTGAAAAATTAACGAAACTAATGTAGAAATCGTGAATGTATTACATTATGTTGTTGAATATATTAACCTATTGGCAACGAGCGCGTTTTTTTGGGGATTTTAGGGTGAACGAATTCTGTGTTCAAAAAGGTTTGTGTTATCTTGTGACTGACGAACCCCTCAATTAAATGATACCTCAGAACGCATGGTTAGGACGATAACCGAAATAATACATTGTGCTAGTTTACCAGCGTTGTTTTGGTGTGAACCAGTACTGACCGCTACATATTTGATTAATATTACTCCTACTAAAGCCCTAAAACACAATGTTAGATACCCAAACCCGATCTCCCTCTCTTGAAAATAACAAATTAAAGGTATAACAAATGACTACAGTAGGCGTTAAATGAAAATAGAAAACTACTGTATGATAATAAAAAAAAAAACAAAAAATTAAATATTAATTCATTCGTCAAGAACCAACCAACCAACATTCGCGTACAGGATATAAAACGAAAATTGCTAACGAATTCGCGAGTGTTCAAAAATTAATAAAACATATCAGTACCTGGCTGACTTTCAAATAGACAACATGTCTCACAGTGTGCTAGTGCTATTTATCTTAATCAACCGTTATTTTCACAATAATTTTCACAATTTAATTATCATTACCTTGTTTTCTTTGCCTCGTTTTCCGCATACAAAAATTTGAACAAGTGTTATAACCGTTAAGTTATGGCCCCTGGGCCACGTGTGTTAAATAAAATTAAGCGCAAACGGTTGCGTTACGACCCCGTTATTGGAGGCCAAACTCCTCCCGATAAACTTTCAAAAGTGAACAATAATGTTCTAGAAAAATCTAAAATGTGTTCAAACACTAACTTTTTTCAACCACTTCAAAGTCTGATGGAAGACTCTCCTGAAATGGATCCGACCAATGGCGAACAGTGCGCAGAACTTCCTAAAGAAACCGTTCCGCCAATTGTGGTGTTAAAAACAACTAGTGCTCAAGTGCGTGATATTTTGAGCAACATTAAGATAGACAAATACTTAATCAAAAACATTTCGCTTGGGCAAAAAATATGTGCCCCAACAATGGACATATATAATAAAATCAGAACCGAACTCTTACGGTTAAAATGTGAGCTTTTCACCCACTCACGTAAGGAAAATCGTCCATTAAAGGTAGTGTTATCCGAGCTAGACTTAATTAGCAATGATATAGTGAAAAATGAGTTAATTGCACTCGGGATTAAGTGCCTAGATGTTAAAACCATCACATTAAATCCGTCAAAAAAAGCCCTGTACAAACACTACTTGTACATCGTCTATATTCAACGCGGTACTGTTAAATTAAACGAACTAAAACGGAACTACTCCACCTTGTTCAAAACCATCGTTCGCTGGGACTTTAAAAAACATAATCCAGGAAAGGTCACACAATGTCACAATTGCCAGCTTTACGGTCACGGCTCGATGCATTGTCATATAAATAGCTTCTGTGCAATATGTTCGGGAAACCATAAAACATCCGACTGCAAAACGAATGAGGTCATCAAGTGTGCAAATTGTAGTGGGCCACATAAATCGACCGATCCAGAATGCATAAGCCGAAAGCAGTAGATAGACATTCGCCGCAAATTATCCCCACGTGGACGAGTGACAAACAGCAGCCACTGCCCGTCCGATTATCCATTGATAATTTTCCTCCACTACCCCGATCTGTGCGTCAACCTTCACTTCCTTCATCAACCTGGGCTTCTGGCCTCCATCAAACCCAGCAACCTTCCAACAGTGATACGACACACACGAAGAAAAATCCGTCAGAAACATTAACTAATGATAACCTGTTCTTATTTAGCGAGATAAACTCTCTTCTTAATGAAGTTGTAACCAAGCTTAGTGCTTGTCAAACTAAAGCCGACCAATTTAACGTCATTACTTCATTAGCTATTAAGTACATATACTCGGAAAAAACATGTTAAGAAACTCTCTTAACATCATAACTTGGAAACATCAAAAGCATCAAAAACAAAAAGCATGAATTTTTTAGTTTCTTGATAAATTTTAATATTGACATTGCACTTGTTTCAGAAACCTGGCTCAAACAAGACATTTCGTTCTCACATCAAAATTACATATGTTATCGCCTAGACAGGGTACATGCTAGTGGTGGAGGTGTCGCCATTGTTGTGAAAAAATGTATAGAACATTCCTTGCGTTCTTCATTGCACCTTAAGTTAATTGAGGAAATTAGTATAGATGTAACATTAAGTGACAACTCCAAGATGAGTCTTTTTTCGGTCTATTTCCCTGGGGGAAATAGAAACATTGAGAAATCTACTTACTTTAAGCGGGATCTGCCAAAATTGTATAGAGTCAACACTCGAAACAAGGTAATTATTGGTGGTGATCTAAACTGCAGACATCAGTCGTGGAATTGTCTTAGGGCAAACAGCTGGGGTAACATTTAATACTAGATGTTACTGAATCCAGCCCAAGTTTTTCCATACTTTATCCACTTCTCCCCACCTATATCCCAGCGAGTGCTAACAAGAACCCCTCAACTCCTGATCTATATATCACTAATATTCCAAATTACTGCACAGTAACTCTAAATGCGTTAAGTTCAGACCACCTTCCGATCAGCCTCACAGTGAATCATACAGTAGTTGTAAATCGTACCAGTTTATACCAGAACTATTCCGCCGCCAACTGGAATTGTTATAAATCATATATAAACACGAACTTGGTTCTAGGTGATACCAGCCTAAATTCTATAAGCTGCAGCGAGCACATTGATATCCAATGCAACAATTTTGTTTCTGTTATCAATATAGCAGCCGATCTTGCGATACCTAAATGTTCCACTGCTCCAGTTGATAAGGCACCGCTTCCTGAAAATATCTTACATCTGATTAGGCTACGAAACTCTGAAAGAAGAAAATGGCTGCGTTATAGAATCGATTGTTTTCTAGTTAATGTTAAAGTCTTAAATAATATCATTAAAAACGAAATCTCAACATATAGGAACAAGTGTTGGAATAAACACCTTTCCTCTCTTGAAAAAGCAAGCAAACCGTTCTGGAAAATATCAAAAATTATGAAAAAGAGAGGGTCAAGTATTCCTCCGTTTAAAGTTCACGACAAGTTGTTTATTTCTTCAGTGGAGAAATCGAACCTACTTGCTAACACGTTTAGTAAGAACCACTCCATATCTATGCATCTAAGCGACGCGTATACTGAAGCTGAAGTTGCTAACACTATCCATGTACTTTCTCAAACACCAGCTGAAAGTACTTACGCGACTAATATCAGCAAAGTTAATGAATTGATAAAAAAATCGAAATCAAAAAAGGCTGCGGGTCTCGATAATATTAACAACAAATTAATCAAAGCACTTCCACCTGCTGCAAGTAACTATTTAACGTTCACTTTCAAAGCTTGTCTTAAGAATTGTTATTTTCCGGACTGTTGGAAAACAGCAAAAGTAATACCTATCCCGAAACCCGGCAAATCGAAGAACAGCCCCGAAAGCTACAGACCTATTAGTCTACTTAGCTGTCTAAGTAAGCTCTTAGAAAAAATCATTAAGGAAAGGATTGATCGTTTTGTGAAAGACAATGACATCTTACCAAACTTTCAGTTCGATTTCCGTAGTGGTCACAGCACAATCCACCAAGTCTTGCGCATTAAAAACCACATAGCTGGTAAATTCATCGACAAGGAGTCAACGGGACTGGTTCTTCTAGACATCGAAAAAGCCTTTGATACGGTATGGCACGATGCCTTGATTTATAAGCTACTGAAGCTTAAGCTGCCAATGCCGCTTATCAAAATTATCCAGAGCTTTCCTCGTTCGAGAAAATATGTGGTGAGTATAGGAACCGACATATCCTCTACTCACCAAATCCACTATGGTGTACCCCAAGGCTCGGTCCTTGGTCCCATATTATTCACATTGTTTGCGCAGATTTACCATGTCTAGGTGAAAGCATTCAGGTAGCTATGTTTGCCGATGATACGGCCATTTTCTCTTCGGGTGCCTTATTCACTAATGTCTACAACTCATTGCAAGCAGCTCTTGACAAACTAGCAGTATATTACAGGAAATGGAAAATAAAAATAAATGGTAATAAAATACAAGCTGTCTGGTTTTCGAGATGTAGGAAACACTGCTACCTACCAAATGGCACTAAACTCAGTATGTGTGCAGTTGATATTGATTGGTCCGAAGACTGTAGATATCTAGGTATTATTCTAGATAAAAAACTCATCTTTCAAAAACACATCACTACCACAATTGACAAAATAAACAAAGTCGTAAGAGTTATGTATCCATTAGTGTGTAGAAAATCAAAGCTTAGCATCGAAAATAAAATTATAATATTTAAAACCATTTTTCAAGCTATACTCCTGTACGGGGCGCCTGTATGGTGTAATTGTGGTCGCACACGCAAAATAAAATTGCAAAGGTGTCAAAATAAAATATTGAAAATGTTGCTGAATTTGCCATGGCATTATTCGACACATGACCTACATGAAAACGCTAACGTTAAACCGGTAGAGTTCCTTATTGACAAAATCAATCGAAACTTCTTCGTCAATTGTTCTTTTTCTGACAATGTTCTCGTTTCCCGTCTTGCGTTATCCTAAATCACTACATATGTACTCTGTCTATGAAAATTATATCGAAGTCATTACTACATAAAATAACCGGAAGCGCATGCAATATTAGTCTTAAGATTCAAATAAGGGTTTTTTCTTGTAGTTTTCCCTTAATATATTATTTGTTATTCATTAAAATTGTGCTATTGTCGTTATATAGATTTAAGATTATAGTTGCAAAGGAATTGCTTTCCTAAATCTCTTAAGAACTAGTTGTAAAATATACCATAAATGTAATTATCTACCAAATAAAAATTGAATTGAAAAAAATAATAAAACATATGTGTTGTAAAAGTTCCGGAGTTGTCGGATTGTGTGAGCAATTAAATTAGGAAGTTGTACTTCACGACAACTGGGGGTTTAAGAATCAACGCCCCCAACAATCGGCAAAGCAGCGTCCATCAACAATACTGGTCCACTAACTACTAGGATTACTGGACACCAGTAGCCGAGAAATGCGGAGTATCGAATTAAATATTACTTTATTTGTTTTAATACAACCCAAATTAAACACCATATGAGATATGGTAGAGAGCCGTAACTTAAATACCTTAAAGTTGTCGGTACTACAGTCTACGTCCACAATGAAACCACAACAATAAAATTCGAAGAGAAATCTTAGAAAGCCATTTTGATTGGATATAGACCAAAAGGTTACAACGTGTGGGATGTGGGCAATGAAAAATTTGTAAATGGTAAGAGATGTTATTGTCGATGAGATACATTTCTTAGAAACAAGATTTATAATAAAAATAATATGTTATTATTATTATTATTATTTATTGGCCTGTAGGAACCCGGAAGTTCATGACCTCACCGACTCGACTCCGCCATTGTTCCCTGTCCTGTGCACCCTCCTTCCACGCTTGACCAGCCGCTCCGATCTTCTCAAGGTCAAACCTAACGTTGTCCTCCCATCTCCGTCGCGGCCGTCTTACCGTTCTCTTTCCCCTTGGTCAACCGTCAAGAATTCTACGCACGGTCCTATCGTTGCCCATTCGCGCTACGTGTCCGGCCCACCTTAACCTAGGCGACTTGATTACTCTCACTAATGTAGGTTTGCGGTATAGCCCCTCCAATTCGTGGTTGTGGAGTTTCCTCCATTGTCCTGCCTTCTCGTCATATTTATCTCCAAATATACTCCTTAAAACTTTATTCTCGAATACGCCGAATTTGTTTTCTTCCCGTTTTGTAAGAGCCCATGTTTTGCATCCGTATTAATATGGTTCTATAGACACGGAGCTTTATGTTACGTGATAGCAGTTTGGATTTAGGCAGTTTACTGACTGCGTGCCAACTAGCGTTGCCGGAATGCAGTCTTTTGTTAATTTCCTTCGACATTTCGTTACTGGCCGTCAGTATCGTTACCAGATATTTAAATTCTTTAACTTTTTCAAATATGTATGTAGGGTCCCAAAGCCCAGCCGCCCGGTGAAATACCACTCCATTCAGTTATAGGCTTCGTGAAATGGTTGAGAGAAATCCTTGACCATCTTTCGGAGCTTGGCTGATGAATCCGCTCGAGAAAGAAAAAGTATCTCAGGGCGCTGACTCAGAGCTATAGGTTCGCTTTTCCTGGGAGAAGTAAAACAAAAAAAATAAATAAAAAAGTTAACTGTTTCGATCTTGTTGGAAAATTTGTCCACTACGTGCGTCGTACAAATTTAGCGATGACGTATATATTCGTCAAAACCAGATTATGTTTGATCTGAAATTAGGTTGCAATGAAATGGCTTTTACATATTTTAACCTCGTTATATATATAGGCTCCTCGATAGTATAGTGGTTAGTATACCTGCCTGGGACGCGGGAGACCGGGGTTCGATTCCCCGTCGGGGAGCCTCTGGCGCAAGACTAATGACCTTGCCCGGAAAAACCAAATCATTATGGAAAATTTAACAAGCCTCAGGACTTGCCAAATAAGGCCAAGACCGGTGCCCGGTTGTAGTGCCGATGATGATGATGATATATTTCATAACTGCCAAAGGTCACTACTGAAGACGCATGACGAATATATTCGTCATAACACAAATTTTTACAATTTTTTCATGACGTATATATCCGTTATAAAAAGTTAACTGGTTAGAAGAGATAATACGAGCGTGGACTGAAAAGTTTCCGACCTAACAAAGATACATGGATTTTTTCTTAAAATTTATTTTTATTTTTCTACATAGTCTTCTTGTAACTCTACACACCTCCCAGCGATGCTCCCATCTCTCTAACCCGTCCAAATAGTACTCGCGTTTTTCTCTGCAAAATAACTATTCACGAAGGTAATTGCCTCCCCATTTGACGAAAATCTCCATCCTCCGAACGCAATTTTTAGATTAGGGAACAAAAAAAAAGTCGCTTGGGGCTAGATCTGGTGAGTAAGGCGGATGGTCAAGCAGTTCAAACCGTAATTCGTGGATTTTCGCCATGGCAACCGCTGAGGTGTGAGACTGCGCGTTGTCTTGGTGAAACAGGATTTTCTTTTTCGGTTCAATTCACGATATGTTTGCTTTTGTTTGAGGATCATAGGAAATTGAATGTATGGTTACCCGAAAGCCCTAGCAGCTAGCGCTATTTAGAATTCAGTTATTGTGTAATTAATTACATCGTAATAAATAATAATAACAATAATAATGAATGTATGGATGATAAACGAATATTTGATTCGTTTGCCAGGAATTTTGCAGGATCGGGATAAAGTATTTGTGGATTAGTTGGATGGTGAGCGAACATTTGATTCGTTTATCGCGAATTTTCAATTTAGATGATTGTTTTGTATGAATCTAAGTTTAGGTGTAGGAATTTGGATGCATGTGTGGGGAAGGAGATGTTAGGGCTTTTCAGAGCACTACAAATTGACGTTATCCATACGCCACCTGCAACATCGAATGCACTTATTAAGATCGTTGGCGAGCCAAACAAAAAAAACGGACATGATTTCATTCGTATTAATTCACGAGACCATTAAACACTTGAGGATAAACTATGTGAATTATGTAATTTAAACCATTTGTTAAGTGTATTAAAAATATTTATTATTTTCTAAATATCTTACATAATGATTAATAATTTGTAAAATGTCTAGCCATAAAGTAGAAGATTAGGAATATTGTGGGGCTAAATGTTGTTGTTGAGGAACCACCACTATAACGAACAGTGAGCTGTGAGGTTAAAAGAAAATTTTAAATATAGCACAACACTTAAAAATGTATTACATAATGCGTGTAAATAAAGTAAGTGAAATTATGAAAGCTGCGGCATAAAATGGACTACTTGTGTTTAATACTATTATATCTAAGATGACTCAAATTAAACTTTTCTAAATGGATGTTGATGTTTTTTCTTTTTTTTTTGTCTTTACAGCAAATTACAATTATTTTTTAAGTTCAGTTCACGAAATAAATTTACTTATTTATTATTTTTTCACATCAAAAAGATTCCGATTGGCAAATTTTGATCATTTTCTACCGTGGACATGTGTGCTCTTTTTAACATATTTCGCAATATTTCAGTTGTTGTAGCGCAGACTTTATTGCAATTCTTTATTTTCTGTTGGAAGATTGAGAGTCGGTGCAAAGGAGGAAACTCCTTCTACAAGGTTATCACAAATAAAAAGCTCGGCATCGCTTAACGCAACAGAGAGGTTTCTAATTGACTACTGTATTTTTAGTTTGGTTGATTGGTCTACTGTGTATCGTTTCATAGTATTCGGCCGCAAAGTTCTACAGCGAAAATCATAATTTGCTGTTAAACAAATTAACATGTTTGCGTCATCCTACGGCTTAGTGCTATTAAACTAATTTTACACCAACTGTAAAAGTTTTAATAATTTTGCTAAAAAGCATTTTATTGTTATTGATTTACAGCGATTTCGAGGTCATTCTGAAGACCAGAAGTTGAGCTAGAATTTCAGCTTTGTAAATTTATTTTATTACAGTATCTCTTTTTGTTATATAGTAAATAAAGAATTCAATCGTTTCATTAATTTTGTAGAGCTACTTCTTCAAAAGTGTTTAATTGTATCGAATAGCATTTTACATTATGAATAGTATTTATATAGGGTTTTCCAATAGGGACATTACAACTTTGAATTTAATTTGTGAACGCACCCTTTCACTAATCATCGAACTTGCCAATTTATTCAGTAAACTCAACATTTTCATCATGGTTAAGTACACGAACGAATAACGTCTGCAAATTATAAAAATTTACTACCGAAAAAAATTTGTCAAGTCCCTATTGGAGAACCCGGTATAATAAGTGTGTTTTCGTGCAACTCTTGTTCCATTTATATTTACTTCGAACAAACTTGTTAATAACTTACCACTGTATGGAAAAGAAATTGTAATTCCTTGCAACGATCGAGTTGCGTGTTATCTCCTCGGGCCAAACGACAAATTAGTTTCTCCATACAATCAATTTCGCATCCTTTGGCGAGTAAAGGATCTCCTTTAACAACATAATATTCCCAAAACTAACAAAACAAGAAAGAGAAACATCAAATCTTCAATATGTGACAGGTCCTGCTTGTCTCTACCTTTTCGAAAAATAGAGGATCCTTAGCAAATTTGGTTAGAAGATCATCCATAGAAGCAGGGCTTAAGTCTTTTAGTCCGAAATCTTTAGTCATTGTGTATGCTTCAATCCACTTAGGAGGAACATCCGGCGTCAAATTTGCCGAACTTAGATTAAAGTACCAACTTTCTTGCTCAATCACTTGCTTTAAAGATAAATCATAAAAATATTGTTAATTGCTTTTAAATAAATCGTAAATCATTTTTATACAGGCTTGTAAAGTGTAGAAATAGAGGGCAAACAAATTAAATGGCAAGTTTATTTGTGTACCCTTGCAAGCTACAGATAAAGAAAACAAATTTGAACGTTATATATTGCATATGCAGAAAAATCAATCACACAAAGCACTAGCGTGCCGATAAGCACGCACTAAGGTGAAATTCTTGCACAATTATCTGAACCCAAATTGTCGCAAATCATGTACAACGGAGAGATAAAAGCCAGACGACCAGCCAAGCATTGTGTATGAAGGGAAAAAGTATTATGGTGCTAAGCACATCTGGATACAGTATCAGTGGGATAACCAACAAAAGCAACGGTGGTAAGGACTTCACCTAGAAAGTAAACAGCCACAGAACGAATTATGGAAGAGAGAATCTCGCGATTAGTTAAAGAGGTTCTTGTCCTCTAGCCATGCTTGGCTTCTTTAACCACACATTACTTCCATAACATGGGCTCCTCGATAGTATAGAGGTTAGTATCCCCGCCTGTCACGCGAGAGACCGGGAACCTCTGGCGCAAGACTAATAACCTTGCCCGGAAAAACAAATTATCATGGAAAATTTAACAAACCTCATGACTTGCTAAATAAGGCCAAGACCGATTCCCGGTTGTAATGCCGATGATGATGATGACTTCCATAACATGTTTTTATTCAAGTACATCGAAGATGAAAATTTTAAGTTTATACTTAGCCCTCCGTCAATTCTGTGTAGTTAGATGCTTCATTATCGAACCAAGAACAAACTATTCTGGAATGGCAATGACGGAGGTAGATTTGAGACAAAATTATAATTCACAATCTCATCGTTACAATGGAGACAAACTGAATTTTGGTTGATCCTATAATTCACAGTCAATCAGAGCGGTACATTCGTGAAAATAGCACAGTCCGTTAGATGAGCAATCGTTACCACAAAGAAGATAACAGTAAAATGTTGTAACTGTGGAGGGCCACATCCAGCAAATTTTTCTCAATGTCCTCAGAAGCTAAAACTTCTGCAAAGAGGGAAATTAGCAATGTCAACAGTTAAACCAACAATAACGAAACCAACAGTATTGCAGGAAGCAAAGTTAACCCGACCCGGAATATTTTACGCGAATGCAGCAAAAAGATACATCAACACCACCACTCCCTCTAACGACAATATTACAAATTTCAATCTGGACATCATGGGTTACATCCAAAGCCTACAAGCCATGCTTCGCTGAGGCATATGTCAGAAACTGAAAAAAAAGGTCAGATTCTTTCACTAATAACTTCCCATATTCTCTCCAGGTCTGTCTAAACTAACCATTATCTCCCTCAACACAGAATCCATTTACTCTAATATACGTAAGTAACACCTCCGGTTGTTTGATGAAAAATTTTCCCTAGATATCGTCTTCCTTTCAGAGACCTAGCTCAAACCAAATTCCCGAGTTTCCATTCCCAATTATACTTTTGTTTCTAACCCCAGAACTAATGGATCTCACGGAGGTACCGGCATCTTAGTACACAAAAAAATTTCAATTCAGTGAAATTAGATTCACCGATATATTCAGCATTGAATACATGGCAGTTAAACTTTTTTGTGAGAACAATAAAGTGCTCGTCTTAGCATCCATTTATATTCACCCTTCACGACAACCAGATTTCTCAGATGCTAACATTTCTCTGGTTAGTATCCCCGCCTGTCACCCGGGAGACCGGGGTTCGATTCCCCGTCGGGGAGCCCCTGGCGCAAGACTAATGGCCTTGCCCAGACAAAATAAATCATTATGGAAAATTTAACAGCCTCAGGACTTGCTAAATAAGGGCAAGACCGGTTCCCGGTTGTAGTGCCGATGATGATGATGACATTTCTCAGATAATCCAACAGTCTGTTCTCGCTCTATTTATAATCGGAGGAGACTGTAATGCTCGTCATACAGCATTCAATGATAATAAATGCAACAAATATGGTCATCAGTTGCTAGTCCTCCTCCCATCTTATCCATATACATACATTGACTCCCCATTACAGCCAACTCGTGTCTCTAGCTCGCCAAGTCAACAATCGACTTCTTCCTCAAGTCCGACGATGTTTATTCAGCGGGTCCACCTACAGTCTCCTTCATATTTCCTTCTGATCATGGTTCCGTTCACACCACGATCCAAATCCCCTCCCTCGACCCACCCTACTCATCAAACCCTGTCCCAAATTTCTCTAAAACAAAATGGAGAAAGGCCAATATGGACATAGCGATAAGTTTCTCTAACTTGTATATCCCGGAAGCATCCAATCTACTCCCTACTGAAATTGATCAAGCATCTGTAAGAATAGAGCAAATTCTAAAGGAGGCTCTCAGCAATAACATCCCGATAATCATTCCTCGCAACTATTTAAGAAAGCCTTTGCCCAGCATCCTAACCAAATTATTGCGCCTTAAAAAACAGCTCCGCTGAAAGCTTCATAAAAGATACTGCCCCTTTTTTAAAAGCCAGATCCGACTCCTATCCACTCTGATAAATGAGCAGTTGAAAAAGTTCGCAGATAAAAACTACATCTCCACACCTAAAAAATTATCAAACCAAATCGTGATCTTTTCAAAAACATCAACCAATTAACTGGTCGTAAATATAAACCCCGAATTGATCATCTCATCAACCCAATCAGCAATAATATTGCCCAATCCGATACGGACATAGCAAATTGCCTCGCAGAACACTTCTCAAAGATTCATCAGCAATTTAATTCCCTCTCAACTTCTGGCTTCGAGGACACCGTAAACGAATACATCTCAAACAGATTATTTCCATCTTTTACTCCTTTCATCGGTGAATGTAACAACACAAACATAGCTTCACATCCCTTAGACTCAACAACTTTTCTAACTGCGGACGAATTATCTGAGATCGTAAGATCAGGAAATAACAAGAGGCAACTGGATTAGATGGAATCCCACACCTTCTATTTAAAAAGCTACGCCCGCCGTTTCTGCTTCCCATCCTCGTTCTTCTTAATCATATGATTAATGCATCACACTTCGCAGAGAACTGGAAAACTGCGGTAGTAATTCCTATTAAGAAGCCCGATGGTAGTAATAACCCTTGCAATTATCGTCCAATATCCCTATTAAATGGCGCAAGACTAATGACCTTGCCCGGAAAAAGCAAATCATTATGGAAAATTAAACAAGCCTCAGGACTTGCTAAATAAGGCTAAGACCGGTACCCGGTTGTAGTGCCGATGATGATGATCCCTATTAATACACTAAATAAGATACTTGAACGCAAGATCTATCAAAATCTTCTCTCATTTGCCAATGAGAACGCTCTCATCCCCAACTCTCAGTTCGGATTCCGTAAGCGGCAATCCACATGTCATTCTCTACTAAAACTTACACACGATGTTACAGCCGATCTCCAAAACCAAAGCCCTACCGTGTGCATATCTCTTGATATTTCAAAAGCGTCTGATTGCGTCTAGATCGCAGGGCTTCTGTACAAACTTCACTCCATAACTCTCACACAACAAAGCTCTTAGCTACTTATCTTTCTGACAGAAAATTCGTTGTAAGAATAAATTAGTGTGTCTCAGAAGCTGGCAACATAACCGCGGGTGTTCCCCAAGGCTTCCTTTTAGGGCCAATCTTGTATCTGCCTTATACCTCAGATATTCCTCATCCCGTGTGTCCTAATGTTGTAATGCTGAATTATGCTGATGATACATTAATTTACTCCAGCAGCAAATTTGTTAAGGCTGCAAGAAACCGCATTAACAACTTCCTCCCTAACTTATCAACATACTTTAATAAGTGGAAAATTCACCTTAACCCAAATAAAACGCAGCTGATAGTGTTCAAGGGCAAAAACGAGCACTGTACAAACAACACTAGACGCTGCCACAACAAAATAAAAATTAAACTAATCAACACTCTGATAAAACCCTCCAAAACCCTAAAATATCTGGGAATAACTTTTTCTAATAACTTCTCTTTTTCCCCCACATTAAAAATTCACTTCATAAAGCCACAATTCAGCTTAATCTCTGTAGAAGAGTCATGTGGAAACCTAATAGTCTCTCTCACAAAGTCAAACTGCTCATCTACAAACAAATTATCAGACCCATACTCGCATACGCGTGCCCATTGTGGTACCATATAACTCCCTCCCAAATGGAGAAGTTGAGAGCATTCGAAAGAAAATGCCTTAGGTATGTCTCTGGATTACATCGTCGTGTAGTGTTCCAGAAAGCCCTACCATTAATAATAATACATACATGTATAATAATCTACATACATATCCCATCATCCAAATTTAATTCATTTAAATCCAAAGAATCTAAACGATTCCATAACCATAGCAGCTGCTCGATATAACATCCAAAAGAATCTAAACGATTCTTGAATCGTTATCGAGCAACCAGCAGCTGCTCAAAATAACAAACTTCTATGCATCCCAATCCGAAAACCCTGGCAGCTGATTGGATACCATCAGCAAAATCAATATCGAGCAGCCGTGGCATCTGCTCGAATAAAAAAAGGAAAACGAACATGTTTTCAGTGCTTTATTACAGTTGATGGAAAATTCGACTTAACCCTTTTAAAGCAGTAGCTATAATTCTGAGTAGTAAACACTCTCAACCTGTTTCTCGATATTCACAGAATATCCGAATACAAATAGGAGGTACTACGATTAGACCACAGGACAGGATGAAATATCTTGGGGTCATCTATACCCCAAAAATGGATTTCATCAAACATGAGACCCACATTCTTCAAAGGGGCCTCGGTCGGTCTAAGCAACTGCACAACATATTGCAATGGAGCAACAAAGTTGACACCAAATTTAAGCTTCTCTGCTATAAGCAGCTACTCTGATCTGGAATATCGTACGACTTTCCCATATGGTGCTGCATATCTTCGTCGCAAATGGAAAGACTTCGAGTTTTCGAAAGAAAACTTCTCAGAAGATGCATCAACAACTTTAGATGGCCTGACGGTCGCCATTACCCGAACTCTCACCTATACGAAGGTGCCTCCATTATCCCTATCGACGAGTACTTGCTACAATTAGCATATAAGTACCTCGAAAGCATTCAGAACAGCTAGAATCCACTTATACGGGAGTCTTGCGTTCTTGACCATTCTCTCTTTCGATCTCTTCGGATCAGACCACCACAATTTCTTTTTTAGTTCAAAACTGAAGAAAGCACCCTCCCAAACATTTCCCTCTATAATAGAGGATTCCTGAACCCATCCCATAGGGTCTACTGCTGACACACTACAAACACGCACGCACAGTACCAGACAGCACAAACACACCGACCAAAGCGCAGATTATCAGACGCCAAAGAGGTGATCTTCGTTTACTACCGCACTCAAGACCTGCCGGTCTTGTACGATTTCTTTTCCACCATCGCCCCATCCAAGTAGTTAGAGAACAATTGAACTAACCCTGTCCACACTATCCTTAGATACGTCCTTCCCCTTTCTTTTCAGATCTTGAGGCCGAGCCCAACATCTTTACGGATGTGGGTGATTCTGGTTAGCGCAAGATGACCAGAAGCCAGAGACAAGATGAAGGACACATTTGTCCTTGTCTCCCTAAAGTCGACCTCTCGCCACCCCTTTTTTTTAGTGCTTTTCAATTTTGCCAGTCGACCATGATCATTCGATCAATGTGATTTTTACTTTTTACCATTTAGAGTTTTTATCAATCACGATCAAAAGACAAGATCAGCAAGTCTATAATCATTTTCATTTTATGTTTTAATCGAAGTTCACCCAGTTATCCTTTAATAAAATAAACATTCATCCTAAACTTAAATAGAAGTTTTGATCAGTTCTACATACTACGCTCTTCCCTCGATCATAGAAGAAGCACGACGCAGTATAACAGTCGTCCTAACTCCTATAAGTACTATATTAATATCGAACTCTACAATACCGCTGGTACAGAACGCCTTGATAGACGATTCTTCGAGCTGTCTATCAAATTTATGGAAAACCTACGAAATAATCGCAATCCCATAATGACCTCACTCTTAGCGAACCCTCTAGATATCAGCACTAACTATCCCAACTGTCTCCACACAAGAATTATGTTCACCTCAGGCAGACTAGTAAATGATTCAAACGGGATCATATACCACAACACTGAATTTACCCCCAACTAAATACTGTAACGTCCAATCATTTTCCAACATTCTATGTTTTTCCAACGAACAACCGGAAAGTAATACTCTACCTCTAACCCATAACTGACTTCACTCCACATCCTGTAATTCTTATATCCCCTTAATTATAAAACTTTGTTTTGTTTATAGCTCATTTATAATAATCAGACTAAGTTAGGTTAAGTTACATTTATAATTAGGGTTAGGTTTAGATTAAGTAGGGTAAAAATAAGATATTCCTGGTTTTCTGACCTTTTCCAGGAAGACGAACCAATACTAAATGTATAAACACACATCTATCCTGTAACTCTTGAAACAGTGTTGGGAAAATGTATGTATTATTATAATAATTACATGTATACAGTTGTCACAAAATTAATTTTGTCTGTATCACTTAAATGTACAATTTAAATTTTCTTATACCACATTGTGAATATTTCATTGATACCACGCTATTAAGGGGCCATTCCGGTTTGTTCGGTTCAAAAAATCGATTATTTTTGGTTAATCGATAGTTTTGTATTTCAAAAATAATACGTTAAAATTTGGAAACGAAATCTTAGGCGTTTCCAAAGTTATAGGTCATTAAAGGGTCGGGTCTCCCGCGGATACAAATTCGTATCATAGGTGGCAACTACCGTGTATTTAGAAAGATGCAGACTATCCATTTATGGGCATTAATTTGCTTCGCTGTTGGCTTGGGCCAACTGCCACTTCTTTGAATGTGTCGCAATCTTCTGCGACTGAACAACATGTTCATAAGCGGTAATGGATAGTCGCTCCAGTGTATGTTGTTTTTACATTCGGGGGTACTGCGGGTGACCTGCGATTGCCTGAGTTTTAGTTAGTTTCATATATATGAAACTAACTTGCCCGTTGCACGGTGCTGGTGGTTTTTTCTTGTTTGGTGACTATGGAACATGTTCCTACCGGTGACGTCGCGGGGTAGGTATTTTTGATGTTTCTTTGTTTCTTTTTCATGAGGAGGAAAAAGTATTTAGTGTAAACGTAGTCTCAAAGCGTGCAGTGCTCGCGTTTAGGCGTCCGTTTCATACGTTTTTCAACCGTACATTTTTCTAACATAATGTTTAAAAATGTTAAAGGTTCGCGTAAGTCAAGGGTGCGTCCAGGTAGTCGATGTAAAAAACGAAAAGGATTTATGGGAACTGTACATGAACTGAAAACGGAGTATGCGACTACATTGGCACAAAAATTGGCTACATCGCCCGACTTCGCTCCAACAGTCACAGTGACGGCAGAATACGTGATGTTATTTTTTATTCAGTTTTTTCCGAACTTTCAAACATTATAAGGTGTAAAAACTGTGACGGTTCGATAAACTTTTCAAAAAAAATCTGAGAAAGGCCTAGGATTCAAACTGGTCGTCGAACGCAACTGTGGAGAGAGGATCATCGAGTCCTGTCCACGAATCGCCAACAAAGCTTACGAAACTAATCGTAGAATAGTATTCGTGATGCGCATCTTGGGTGTCGGGTTAAATGGATTACATTGTTTCACTTCACTGATGGATATTGGCGAATTTACGAAACACATCTCCTACGCTGCTCTCGATAATACATACACCGCTTGTATCGGCGTTTTTTCTTCCGTGATAAAAAAGGCTAGCAAAGAAGAAAAAGAAAAAACTGATGAAAGTGAAGATAAAAAATGTACTGCTTCTGGAGATGGTAGTTCGAGCAGAAGGGGTCATACTGCTAATTATGGCGTTATGACATTGATCGGCAACAAAACAAACAAAGTTCTCGATCTTACTGGGAAATCGCGTTATTGCCAAGGCTGCAACCTTATGAAAACAAAGAAAAGCACCCCTGAATATGATACTTGGTGGGATGAGCACGAACCAGTTTGCCCATTGGATCACAATGGAAGTTCGGTTAAAATGGAGCCTGACAGAATGTTAGAGATGTTCGAGTGCGCTTTTGATCTGCACGGCCGCATTTACGAAAGGTACGTTGGAGACGGGGATGTAAAAATAATGAATGCGTTGCAGAAATCATTTCCAAATGCTATAAAGGTTCGAAATTACGTGGTGTCATAAAAAAAGCAAAAAAAAACAGACCAATTAGGAGGAGTTGGTCCTGGCAAACTTACGGGAAACATGATAACAGAACTGACGACTTATTACGAACTTGCGATTAGACGCAATGCTCACTCTGCTGAAGAAATGGCGAAAGAAATTATACTTATACTAAATCATTTTACAGCATACCAACTACGAAACACATTCTGTCAAAAAATTCTGGGAATTGATCATTTAAAAAGCCCGCTTCAGGGATTCAGAATTTTGCTTTTTGTCACTAAATTATCACAACTGTCTTTTATCCTAACGTGAAGTTTAAGGACGATTTGTCATTTAGTTTATTTACAGTGCGCATTTTCCGTAATCGACTTCAGTTCTCGTCGCGAATTCCCTTTTCTTCCTTCTATCGGTTGAAAATGGGAGTCTCGAAGTCGTCATTAGTCGAGTTTTGAAAAGAGAAAAAGAGGCAGCCAGGGCCACATCAAGTGAATATAGTGGTTGTTCGATGATATTTGTTGAGTTTTTTTTTGCCAGAAATTCGTTAACAATGCACAGCACCGCAATAATCAAAGAAAACAGTCAACATTACCTTGAGCTTTTACCGACTTTGACGTGGTTTTTCGGTTTCGACAATTGCGAAGCTTTTTGACTGGTGTGCATATCAAACTTTTAAACCCATGTCTCATCACTGACTCCACATTATAATGCATTTTATGAATGTGTAGACGGAATTGATACTTTCTAGCATGTCTTCGGGGACCTTTATGCGATTGAAAAATCGAAAACCACACTTGCGATGAACTAACAAAGCGACGAGTACATGCAATAAACTAAATTGCAGATCACGCTCAAACTTCACGCCAGGGTAGAGAACAGTTGTGCGAGCTTAGCGCCAAAAAGAATTTTGACAATACCTTTAAGTGGGCTTTTTAAATGAACGATTCCCGGTACATTTTTGACGAAATGTAATTCAACATTGAGTATCAATTTTTCGTTTGTCTAATGTTGTTTCAAATACTTACAAATGAAGTTGGTTCCACACGATAGTACTTATAGTTTGGGTTCTTGTCATCAAACGGGGTTATGCTGCCTCCATTCCAAGCGATGTTGATGGGAATTGAGCGATTAACATAGTATATATTGAACTCATCCCTATGAGTATGTCCATTAAAAATGCCACTTATCGTATTGCTGAAACGTGCAACAATTCTACCGAATTCTCTTGACCAAACAGTCCAGCACAAAGTAGACCCAGTCGGAACATGAGCTAGTATATGAACATATTCACCATGTTTTTCTGCTTCGAGTAGAACACCATGCAACCATTTTAGCTGCTCCGATACATAGCTTCCATTGTAGAACATCCACCAGTTCCATACATAACACTCGTTATTATTCAGAACAGCGATTTTGAATCCGTGACGGGGGCTTGCCACATAGTAGCCTCCTTTCTTTATAGTTACACTTGTAGAGTCAGGTAACCAATTTGACCATAAGCCTGATACAAGATCATATAACCACTTCGTACTAAGGTCCTCGTCTAGTATATCCGAAGGAGCAAAGCTGTGAAGTATAATAATTAAATGTTTGATATTTTCTAAAGGCACTCGTTTATTAATAATGCAGTGGTTAACAAACTTTCGTAGCGTATTATAAATAATCTTTTATATTGGGTGGGCCATACATTTTTGCAAATGGCAACACTTGATTTCTTAGAAACCGTTACAGGTAGGGGCGCGCGAGTGGTGGGGAATTGTGCGTCGCTTTTTAGCAAAAAAATAGTGCAAAAAATATGATAGCATCGACGCAGAAGCAGTGGCCGAAAGAGAAGACGCCAATAAAAAGGAGATGTCAACAGAACGAGCGAACAAAGAAGAATATACCAATGGAAGTGGAAGCCCGAAATGCCTCTCAAGTACCGTTAAACACCATCAAGGACTTGTTACCAGAATACGACGGCGGGCCGATGTTGGACACCTGGTTGCAGCAACTCTCAAACTTGGAGAGAGTATACGATCTCGATGACGCCACATTAAGGACACTGATACTGTTAAAAGCAAAAGGAAGAGTCCAACAATGGTTATATACTAAACCAGATTTCGTGAAAGAGAGTATTGACGAATTGACGCAGTGTTACTCCGTGGTCGTTCTTTCCTCGACCAGGACAGCCAAATTACATTTAATCAAAAAAGGTTTCCATTTACTCGGCCAGGACAGCCAAGTTAATCCAAAAAAAGGTTTGTTGCAGCTATTCTTATATCTGTTTATTTACACTTTGTAACAATCGAATTTACAAACTTTCAATTCACTTAATTTAAAAATACATTTCTCAAACTTTACATTTATTTAGTTAATTTGCCACTTCAACGGCCACTTTGCTTAACACAACAAAATTTGATTTTAATTTCACCAAAGCACAACGAAGAACGGAAAAGAATTGTCTCCATGCGTCCGTTAATGTACTTCGTACTCCATATTTCCCCGTTACTGTCATCCGATCAAAAGCCCCGTGCTATCGAACAGCAGATCATCGTGAGAAACGGTTGTATCGTACGAGTGCCTTTTTCCGTTGCAGTGTCGATATTAATCATTGAGCAAAGAAACGGAGTATACCATTCGCCGATGGAGTTGTCGTGTTTAATTTTTGTCGCTTCGATGGGGGGTGACTTGACTTATTTAAATATTGTAGTGAATCGGTTCTACTTGAGTGGCATTGCTGAGAGATCGATTCAATCCTTGTTTTTATTGTCTGTTACACTGTGCTGTAACACGCAGCAAATGAGGGAATTATACGGCCAACGAGAGGACAAAATTGACACTGAGAAGACGATTAGACGCTCGAAAGTGGAACAAAGACGAGAGTTTCACTGACTACTTCAACGACAAGGTAACACTCACCCATAGACTTGATCTCGAATAGGACGAATTGGTCGATTACATCATCGAAGGCATCACGGACGAGAACCTTCGATTGCAGGCATTCACTACTTGCTATACCAACCGGTGGCAGCTGCTACCTGCATTCCAACGGATCGAGCAGGAAATGACACTAAACTCACCGAGGACATCAGGACAACCGCAAAGGAAAAAAGGAGAAGTAGCACAAAGGAGAGTTAGATGTTACAATTGTAATACGATGGGACACATGGCGAATGTATGCCGAAAACCCAAAAGAGAGATGGGCGCCTATCATGTATGCGGAAAACAAGGACACCATGCAGCAGTGTGCCCAGAAAGGAAGACGGAGAAGCCGAGGACCATCCATCAGGTATAAAATGAAGAAGAGGAATATTTAAGGAATTATCAAATTATATTAAAAAATGACAGGTACTTATATCGTATTAATTTAGGAACATTGATAGATACCGGCAGTCCTATTAGTATAATAAAGGAACATTATTTACCGCCCGTTGTAAAAAATCTCATAAAAACTAATAAGGAAAATTTTTTTGGAATCAATAAAACTAAGTTGTCCTGTAAAGGGAACATAAATTGTATGATTACCTTCCAAAATAGAGAAATCGAAATTAATTTGTTAATAGTACCAGATTACGTAATGGTCAAGAACTACATTAGCACGCCTGGCGCTTGTAGGAAAATAGTTCCTAAGTTTAAAGGACCATATAGAATAGCAAAGGTCTTGTGGGGCTTTTCAGGGCCCGAAGAGCCATGCATCGCTCGATCCCCACCATTCCCAGCGATGCGACTTACCTTGAAGTCGAATTTTCAGCAAGATTATGCAACCTTGCTACGGCATTAACCGCCAACCAATTCGCTGGAATTAATTCGGTTATCCCCAAGGATAACCGAAATAAATATATATTACGCAGCTTACCTTTTTTGGGGGCTTTTCCAAACCTCTATCCCACGGTCATTCCTAAAAGCATAATTCACGGCAAGATTATCATCTTGCCATGACATCAATTCATCAACCGGGCTTCCGCGACCGAACAATGGATGGCACATATCCACCAACACACGCTGATCTTTCCGTGTGTTATTTTCGTGCCCATTCATTGACCTAGCATTATTTCGGGTTGCTTGCACAGCTGCAAGCCAGATTTCCAACGGCATGTCTATGATCTATCTTTCCTTAAGTAAAGAAGATCAAATCAAACATTGGCCTTTCAGGCGCGCATATTTTGCTTGGATCTAAGCATGACCGATTTTATGAGCCGTTGCCATTTCTTGGAACTATCACCAGCATCGGTCATGGCCACCAATTTTAGTTTACACAAAGTAAACATTCAAGCGGATACTTTCGCCTGACAGTGCCTTTCAACGGGATTAACATATCCCTAACATAACATGCATCGAATCATACGACCGAAATTTGTTTATGCTAGATGATCTAACAGCGGCCATGCCCAATGTTCGATACATTTTTCCAAGATAGATTTCTGCCTTCGGCAAGGGTTTTATTGACTCACGTCAATCAAGAATCTATCCCTTGCGTAGGGCGGCAGTTTATCTTGCCCAAACATGTAGCAGCCGATTCGATCTGCTACATGAGTTTTTCCCTTTTTCCTTTTGTTTGGACCTTCGCCATTGGCGGAGAATCCTTTAGGTTCGTTTTCGTTGGATGTCTGTAAAGAGACATCCAATATCCAGTCAGATTTTATTCGCCCAAGAAGTTGGATGTCTCCCACCACCTCGGTTGGCTTGAGTGTATGAGAGTGAAGTCCGTTTGTCGTCCGTGGTCTAGTTTTTTACAGTTCATACATGTTCTAATGTAAAGTCGTGCGCGGAAATATTCGAGTTCCAGAAGTAATGTCAGTTTTGGTGGCAGTAAAACAAAAAATAAATCTATGTACAAAGACAATATATGCGCCTACACCCCTGTCATTAATGTAGGAGATAATTTTATAAAATAGACCTAAAAGAAAAACCTGTGCATTAATACCATAGTGTTATCAAATCTGGTTAATAAAGGAAACCATCATATCAAGAGACTCCAGTGTATTTATTTACTCGGTACAGAACCGCGAACCATCAGCTGCAGACAAGTCAGTGGAATATTAGTGAATCCCTGTCCTTGCTGACAACCCTTAACTAATATAACACCACAGTCTTGTCGAACGATAGGTACTTATTGAAAGATGTTGAGGGTTTTCAAATTAGTCAGATACCGTATGAGGGAATTTGGGAAGTGGCTAATATCAAACCATGGGCAAACTCAAGTGATGGTATAATCGGGACGATTAATTGTCAGGAAGGCCGAATTGTGGCAGCACTTCCCAAAAGAAATCAAATGTTAACAACCTTACCGGCCGACGATATGAATGAGGAGAGACTGCCGGTTGGGTAGTAGAAAAAGAAGAAAAGTCAGTCGATGACAAGGAGCGAGGAGAAAAAAGGTGTACGTTGATGCAATAAGTAGATGACGAGTGTTTTATTCGAAAATATATATTTATTCAATAGTGTCTAAAAATAACGAGTGTTTTATTGAGTTTTATGTATCTATTACTTTGATCTTACACAGCAAAACTTTTGTTTTCCTTTTCTATTGTTTTTATAACTTTTGTTAAGGAAAATGTGTTTCACAGAACAAACACTAAGAACTTTCAAATGACATATCTACCACAATTTCAAAGAGTCCGCCAAAATAAATATTTCTGCATTTGCAAACAATTCTTTTGATAAGTCTTCACATTTGAGAACTTCATTTCTGAATTAGCCAAGAACTACCCTGCTAAATTGGATATAGCATCAAATTAGAATTTGAAACGTTTCAAACCTTCCCCCATCCTTAATCTAGTAGACATTTATTAACCAAAGTGGTGTAATTAGAAAGCCACTGGCTTCAAAGAGAGTAAGGCCAAAGGACTACGAACTTCACAAACAGTTCAAAGTGTGGAGTAACAGTGTTCCTAAGAACTATCATCTCAGGCCAACGAATTCATCAGCTCTCGATAAAACAGTCACCACAAATAATATCTTACAATACCGATCAGCTGCGTTCGAACTCAAAGTTCTCTAAGTGCATTCTATCATATTTATAGCGTTTGCGACGATAGTGAAGAGCGTGTAATTCGGACTGACGCTATCATGGTTAGATTCACTAAAAGATAGAACTAAAGCTCAACGCATCAGGCCACTGCCGCGTGTACGAATTCGATTTCTACACTCAAGTACATTCAACTGATGTGGAAATGCTATATTATTGCTATGGTATACGGCTTTAATAGATGTGCTTTTTGTGGTGTTGTTCTTCACTATTGATCGTGTGTATCTGCTAGAAACGCCACATCACTCCCTTCCAGTAACTTTCGTTACGATCAACTTTGAAATTCGAACGACTGAGCGAGGAGCGAGCGAGAGAGTGATCGAGAGATTGTTAGAGCAGGGGAGCGAGCCGGTGCTCTGCGTAGAAGTCGTGTGATTGTAGGTAGTAAAGTTATGTGTGCGGACGGGAGTATGTGTTATGTCGTACAGATCACACGTCGGGGTCACCAGTTATAGCGTTTGCGACGATACTGAAGGGCGTATGATTCGAACCGACGCTATCACGGTTAGAATCACTAAAATATAGAACCAAAGCTCAACGCATCAGGCCACTCCGCGTGTAGGAATTCGATTTCTAAACTTAAG
This sequence comes from Microdon myrmicae, assembly GCA_963931805.1. Taxonomy (NCBI): domain Eukaryota; kingdom Metazoa; phylum Arthropoda; class Insecta; order Diptera; family Syrphidae; genus Microdon; species Microdon myrmicae. Next base: position 32,543,731 of record OZ007499.1, read on the forward strand.
TACATTCGACTGATGTGGAAATGCTATATTATTGCTATGGTATTCGACTTTATTGGATGTGCTTTTGGTGGTGTTGTCCTTCACTATTGATCGTGTGTATCTGCTAGAAACGCCTCATATTTATCGAATCTCAGAAAAGGAGTACTCTTTAAATTTCGCATATAATAAATTAAATATGTATCCGAAATAACACCTTCGAATTCCAGTCACATATCACTCGTCAGCGAGATAGAACGTGCGATCTTGCCTCTCAAGTGTGCATGTGTATAAATAGGGTCGGGTATTTCAACATATTGTTAAATTCGGGATTATAGTATAGATAAACTCGAATATGCGAAAAATTCATACCTCGTAGCGGCACGTCAAGAGGAGTTTTGCCTTCTCTTCTTAAGCTGATCTATAAGATAGTTTCGCGAAACAAAAGTTTATCAAACTGTTGTAATTTATTTTGAGTGACATAATAAAGTGCTGCTGCTTCACAGTGATAAAAATAGTCAAAACAAAATGAATAGAACGAAAATAATCGAAATAACCAAAGTAATCGAAAACAAATCAAAGAAATAAACAAACAAAACGAAAAATAAAGGTGAAAATCCAACATTCAACACATTAAATAAAATTAAAATAAAAGTGCATAAAAAATCTCTTCGGTGAAGTGCGAAAAAACAAATTAATAATTAATTAAAATATATAACCACGGTCGCAAGTGTGAAAAGCAAAACTAACAATTTATTGCTCGTTAAGCACTCGGTTTAAAAATCGTCATTTAGCCCGTGTGTAAGGTTACTGGCTCTTAAACGGCGCTAGGTGAGTTCGACTGCAAGTGACGGAGAAAGTGAGTTGCGTCGAGCTTCGTGCAGGCAGGCTGGTCACCTTTGTTTTTTTTATATGAAAACACACCGGAAAGTACCAACATGATCACGGACGAAGAAAAAAACGCGACAACACACAAAAGGAAAGATGTCCGAAAAATTCCATTGTGACGCGAAGTAAAGCCGCGAAACGAATGTGGGGCTTCTTTAAAGCATTCCCAAAGAACCACCCATTTCCTTAAATCAACCTGCCTTTCCCTAACTCCACAAGCCACTTTACTTACCTGCAATCGAGCAGCATAAGTTACCTTTCATTAGCTTTCACCTGAAAGTAAAACTCCAGCAAGCATACACATCACCAGATCATTTCGTTCATATTACATGAACCATACCAACCTAATCGGCTCAGGTCGTCAGCAATCTTGATGAGTGAACATACGCCGATCTTTCAGTGTGTTCTTGTTCCAACAATCCATTGGTCCAAGAAGACACGTCGGGCAATGTACTTGTTGACACAACTGCAGCCGATTTTTCCGACCATTGATCGCCCAAGCGACACCCGATCATCGAATAGGACATGACCGCGATCGTTGTTCAAATAATCATCCTAATGATCATTTCCTATGATACAGTTTTCCGAAAACTAACATCCATTGAATCGGACACCATCATGAATGTTATTTAAACAATCATACCAATGATCGTGTGCCACGTACAGTTTTCTTAACCAAACAATAGCCAACCTAGCCTTTGCCATAGGCGAACAAATCTTCGGTTGGCTTATCGTCACAGAAAAATCTATTGCCTACAACGGCATGATTCTGGGCGATTATGTAAACAGCCGATGTTCCCATGTAGCATTGGTTAAACCGAACAAATGCGCATCTTTTACAAAACACACAGAAACCTATTTCTTCCTTCGGCGAACTTCGTTATCGATTATGTTAACGATGCCTGCAGCCCCTGACACCAGTTCTTTTGTTTGTACAGTTGCAGGATCGATCGTTGCCGCACTTCCAACGAAAGGGCATTGTACTTGACCGTACGGTCATATGGGACATCCTCCCATTTAATTCCTTTCTGATCGGCCTTTGGCCGTCGCCAAGTTGATCCGGTTCGCTCCTCCTACATTGATGTGATCCACCACCGTTGAATCTGACAAATGTGGATTGCATCGGAGATTCAGATCGTAACCACCGCGAAACGCACATGTACCGGGGACGTGGCGTTTAGTAGAGTCAACATTTATTCGCCCAACAACACAGACGTGTAGAGATCGCTGAGTGTCGGATTCGAGTTAGAGCGCGAAAAATCACGCACACACAATTTAGACCAAACGAAAACAAAATTACGTGAAGATAATGTCACAAACAGTGTTTTAGACATTAAAATGATTGCCTTCCGCATTTTCACTTAAACAATAATTCGGCAGAAACATTTTATTCAACAGACATCCTCAGCTGTTACATCCTGTTCATTTACAATCAGTCAGTAGTGTGTTTACTTTGAAATCAATGCATATATTATAGTCGAAAAATTATTGTCAAAACTCATACTAAACTAAACTTGAGAGTGTTAAATAATCAATAAAATAAGAACAAATAGCCAACAACAATAGTGTGTTTTAATAAAAATCCTCGCGTTAAACTCAGGTGTTTATTTTCTTTTCCGCTCGGTATTTCGAAACTTTGGGTTGCTGAACAATTTTCGGGAAAAGACAGTGGAAGTTTAGTAAACCTTGCACCCTTGCAGCCGTCCCGACCAAACTTACCCACACTAACAATGAAGGAAAAACAGCAAATAGAGGAGAACAGTGAGCTCCCTTCCCCCTCTAACTTTAACTTGTATGTAGCAAATAATGCATTCAGTTCTTTTGCATCCCCAGAGTCTGAGGATGAAGAAGCGGAGATAAGTGAATTGGGGGTGAAACTTGCGGTGGCACTAGCCCGAGTAGAAGAGCGACGCCGGAAGAAAAAACTAGCGGCGCTCGAATGGGAAAAAACCACCCAACAACAATAAAAGCTGAAGCCAAAATCCGGCCAACATCAACATCAACATCAACCTCATCAGCATCAACAGCAACTACCAACACAAAATCGCCCACAGAAACAGCAAGCAATACAATAGCAGCAAATCAACAACAACAGAAAAATAAAGATGACACCAATCAGCACCATTGATATTGAATGTAAGGAGTTTGTAAGCCTGTGTAAGCTAGCTGTAGGAAACAATTTGGTAGTTAAAAGAGTGGCAGGTTACGGGCATGCCATTCAAACCTACGAGGTGGCAGATCACGATAAAATTAAAGACGTTTTTAAAAAAGCCACCGCGGAACTTTACTCGTTCACGCCGAAACAAAAGAAGAGCGTAACAGTTCTATTAAAGGCCGTCGACTCTGAAATGGAACTGGGGGCTCTGCTCGAAATGCTTCAAAAGCTAAAGCATGAAGATCTCGAGTTTACCGCGGTAAAATCATTCACCACAACCAAGGCAAGAAGGAAAGCCGGAAGCTACCCTTCTTTTTGGTTCAATTAACACCCAGCAGTAGAATTGGTGGTCTAAGGATAATTACAGCCTTGGATCATCAAATTGTCACATGGGACAAATTAAAAAAGGCAGAGACATCCTGCAATGTGTCCGCTGCCAAAGGTTTAGTCACGCAGCGGCGAACTGTGAAATGCAGCACCGTTGCGTAAAATGCGGAAAAGACCATAAGGCAGAAGAATGCCCTCTGGGAAAAGAAAGGGTTATACTGGAACAACAGAATTCAAGCTATAAAAACTAATAACCCGAATATGTTCCCACAAATAAATTAAATATTCAGGAGAGATAATCAAAACGAGATTCAGTGTCTCGAAATTCCATATACTGATGGAAACAAGCAGCTGCTAATCAATTTTGGCATAGAGACAAGGTGATCATCAATAGTGAGCTTTGGAAAGGGTGAACGCTGTGGGAGCTGTCTTTCAAGAAATGTACAAGGTGAATTTTTTTTTTTTTTATACACTAACGCGCGCACAAAAGGGGATTTTGAAGTACCCTTAAATGTCAGAGCACAGTGGGAGCGGTTGGAGAGGAAGTGGATAAGGAAAGTATGTGTCGATGTATATTGGTCTTGAATGTCTGGACATCACAAGGTCCAGGAAACTCATGGTCAGGCAGAACATTCCACATTCGTGTGGTTCAGCCAAAGAATGACCTTCTACGTTTATTTGTTCACCTGACGTCCACTTTCAACGTGAACTGATGCGCATTCACAGATTGGCTGGTATCGCGGGAAAATGTCTGAAGCGGTGGAACACATCCAGAAAGTTCAGTTGAGCAACGACCGTGGTAATACCTATAGAAAAGAGATGGGCATGATACGTTGCGCCTGTGTTCTAAGGACCAATAAGTTTCACTGCTCGTTTTTGCATCCTGTCGAGCACGTGTAGCGCAGTTTTGGATGCGCCTGACCAAATATGGGAGTTGAACTCCATTTTTGGACGAATATACGCTTTGTAAATAGTGGCCATGTTGAATGGAGTGAAGTACCGTTTGCATCTCTTAAGGAACCCCATACATTTGGCTGCACTTTTCGCAGCTTCAAAAATGTGGTCGCTCCAATTGAGAATCGAATTAATTCGGGTGCCGAGGATTTATAGTTCCTTGGCTTCGTCGATGCAAGTGCCGTTCATAGACAGTATATTTACTTTGGGGCCCGCCTTTGACGACAATAGACAGCACTGTTTTTAAGGCGTTAAATTCCACTCGGTTAGATAATCCCCACTGATATATCTTGCTGAGGTCTGAATTCAATGTACCAAGCGTAAGTTGCTGGTTGGTAATGACGTTCGAGGAGTTTGGACGGGAGTGTTCGTATGAGTATGAGAAACTCATCGTGCTATCATCAGCAAACGAGTGAATTGGATTGTGAGTAATTGGCAAGAGATCATTTATAAAGATGAGGAAGAGAGTGGGTGAGAGTACCGAACACTGGGGAACACGTGCATTAATTTGATGGGAGACAGATTTGACACCATCAAGAACCACTTGAATTGAACGGTCATAAAGATAGTCTCTTATCTATTGGATCAGGGAATTGTCCACCCCATATGAATGCGACTTTGACAAAAGGGCTGAATGCGAAACACTGTCGAAGGCTTTTGAAATATCCAATGCGACTACCTTGCTTTCACCGAGGTAGTGGATGGAATGGCTTCACTTTTCTGTAAGGTACGCCATCAGATCTCATGTGGACCTGTCGCTACGAAAGCCATATTGGTGGTCATTGAGGAGGTCATTTGATTCCAGATATTTCGAAAGTTGACGGTAAATCAGAGATTCCGTTACCTTCGAGAGAATAGAAGTTAGTGCTATGGGTCGATAAGAAGAGAGGGATGATTTGTCACCCTTTTGGGAAATTGGCTGAATGTTCGCTGACTTCCATCTATTTGGGAAACGGCCAATAGAATAAGACAAATGGAAGAGTTTCCGCAGTGGTTTAGGGAGTGAAGAGTATCATCTCTTCAAGAGGATTGGGGGAATGCCATCCGGACCAGAGGATTTGTGTGCGTTTAGCACTTTGAGTGCGAGGGCAACAATATGAGAGCATTCATCGAAATCTCGTCTTGGAGGACAGAGCTCTACTGAATCACCTGCACCTCCGAAATGAAATTTCACTTCGGTAATCGGAGAATCCCGATTTTCCGAATTCAGTGACGATAATCTGCCAACATACATTAATGCCCCTTTTAGGGCTGTTACGTCTCCAGCGCCGTGCTTCCTCTTTCGAGGGAAGAGCGTGGGGGTTATAATATCTTTTCTTATTTGAAACAATTGTAGTTCTTAGTTATTAAATTAATTATAGGTTTTATTTATTTTTATATTTTATTGAACTCAGCTATCTCAAGCTGAGCTCTAACTTGAACTACTTTTTCAATACAAATTTTCCTGTTTTTATAGAACATTTTGTTCCAACTAACTGTGTCGTATAAAATGAACAAAACAATCCAGAAGTCTCTGTGACTTAAAATTTTGAATAAACTTTGAACGAAAATCAAAGTGGCTATGTTTTGAAATGAAAAATGTGCTTGTTATGAAAAGGGGCATGTTTTTAAATGTGCTGTAAGTGACTGGATATAGAATATTGTGTCTGTTTATTTATGAATTGTATTAAATGAGAATGTAAGATATGTGCGGATGTAGTTTTAAAGGTTGTGTTGGAAAGGACATGAGATTAGTGTTAAAGCGAATAAGAGTAGTATTCTGGAATACAACAGGGCTAATAGCGTGATAATTACGAGGGAAGGAATCCAGAGTATCTTCGACTCATTAACAAGCATCATCATCATTCTCATCATCATCGGCACTACAACCGGGAACCGGTCTTGGCCTTATTTCGCAAGTCCTGGGGCTTGTTAAATTTTCCATAATGATTTATTTTTTCCGGGCAAGGTCATTACATTAACAAGCATCAAGTCAGTTGAAATAGATGGTGTACCTGTAGTCAGTTGAAATAGATGGTGTCCTGTGCTCAAGAACATGGCCCCAATGGCAATAGATATATATACGGTCCTATTTAACAACTCGTTGAATAATGCATATTTTCCTGTGCGTTGGAAAACGGCAATCATACAGCCCATCCTAAAAAGGGGCAGAGACTGTAGAAACCCAATGAACATGCGTTCGATAAGTTTACTCCCAAGCATCAGTAAAGTATTTGAAAAGACTATTAACAAATCTCTGCTAAAATGGGTAGACGACAACAACATTATTCCGAGTACCCAGTTCGGCTTTAAGACGGGTCATGAAACCACACATGCCGCAGCTAAACTGGTATCCGACATACAATGGAATAAATGTAGGAACCAATGCACAGGGGCCTGGATGAACGACTTGAAAAAAGCCTTTGATACCGTCTGTATCGAAGGGTTATATTACAAACTAGTCATACATGGCATACATAAGCCTTTACTATATGTACTTTACGATATGTTAAAGGACAGAAAGTTCGGGGTCAAAAGTGATAATGTGACCTCTAATAAAACGTATAATATCAAGAACGGCTTTCAACAGGGAGCGGTACTTTCTGCGATTCTTTTTAACATTTACATTAGCGACTTATTAGACGCACTTCCGCAGGCTATTGCGTACGCAGACGATCTCATAATTTACAGAACAGCTCCGAAAGTTGAGATCATAAATAGGTTAATACAGCGAGACTTCAACAACGTGCAGCGCTATTGCGATGACTGGAAACTTAAGATAAACTTCCAGAAATGTGAAGCCATCCTATTTAGAACTCCATTATATAAAGCCACGAACGACACAAGAAAAGCGGGTCATGAAACCACACATGCCGCAGCTAAACTGGTCTCCGACATACAATGGAATAAATGTAGAAACCAATGCACAGGTGCCTGTCTGATCGACTTGGAAAAAGCCTTTGATACCGTCTGGATCGAAGGGTTGTATTACAAACTGGTCAGATATGGCATACATAAGCCTTTACTATATGTACTTTACGATATGTCAAAGGACAGGAGGTTCGTGGTCAAAAGTGGTAATGTGACCTCTAATAAAACGTATAATATCAAGAATGGCTTGCAACAGGGCGCGGTACTCTCTCCGATTCTTTTTAACATTTACATTAGCGACTTATTAGAAGCACTTCCGCAGGCTATTGCGTACGCAGACGATCTCATAATTTACAGAACAGCTCCGAAAGTTGCGATCATAAATAGGTTAATACAGCGAGACTTCAACAAAGTGCAGCGCTATTGCGATGACTGGAAACTTAAGATCAACTTCCAGAAATGTGAAGCCATCCTATTTAGAACTCCATTATATAAAGCCACGTACGACACAAGGAAAAACTGGCGAAAGCTAGTTATCGTGGGACCGCATGGAGATAAACTGGAAACCAAGAGTTTAGTTAAATACCTTGGCATCTGGCTAGACCAATATCTGTATTTCAACAGACATGTAGAGGCTGCTTTGCTCAAAGCGAGGAAAACTTTTGCTATGACAAGGAGGCTATTTCATAGTAGCCAACTTGACAGCAGGGTAAAAGTCATATGCTACATGACGCTAATCAGGCCAATGCTCATATATGGTTGCCCAGTATGGTTCAACATAGGTCCAAATGTGATAGAAAAGATTCGGGTGTTCGAAAGAAAGTGTCTCAGAAGTTGTCTCAGATTATATCGGACACCGGAATCGGACTATAAAAAGTATTACTCAAATGAGACTTTATATAATGAAGCGTACATAAATAGGGTGGATAATTTTATGATTAAATTAATCAGAGGACATATTGCGAGAGCAATAAGCTCGTCCAATGACCTAATTTTCGGGGCTTATTATCCAAACACCTTGTACTATGAGAGCGTGCGTCGCAACGGCTTTGTTCCACCAGAGGCGTTCCTTGACTTGGATATGAAAGGGCTTATACAGGATAGATCCGGAATTCCGCTGATCTATCATGTAAGTAGATCATCTGTAGACGGGCGATTGTGCTACGACCGGGAAGTAGCGCGCACCAAAGAAGAGCTCCTGCGCTTCAGTAGGGCTATCTCCCACAGAGACCGGGACGATAGTATTAGACAGCGTCAACAGTTCTGGTGGTTGAATGGCATATAAAGACCTGGGTACCAAAGTCGGTAAAAAATCATACTATCATCAGCTAGCTTACATAGGCTTAGCTTTTCTAGAATTAGGGTAGTATAAGATTTAAGTTAAGTTAGGTTGTGCTTGTACATAAAAAAAAAAAAAAAAAAAAAAAAAAAAAAAAAAAAGTAGGTAAGTTAAGTAAGTTAAATTTTAAGAAAAAAAAAAAACAAAACAAAAAATTGACAAAGTTTTTCAAATTTTTCTTTGTATTTCAACTAAATATCAGTCCTGCCACAAAGTTCTGTCGCCGAAAGGCAAATTATACAAATGTTAAGTAATGTTTAGCTTAGAGCGTCTGCGAAGGACCAGTAAGTTATTATATAAGATAATTAAGCTAGAATTTAAGCATTTTTTGTCTAGCCTTTAATTTAGAAATTAAGAATATAAAAAGAAAAATAAAAAATGTTGTAAAAATGAACGACACAAGAAAAAACTGGCGAAAGCTAGTTATCGTGGGACCGCATGAAGAAAAACTGGAAACCAAGAGTTTAGTTAAATACCTTGGCATCTGGATAGACCAATATCTGTATTTCAACAGACATGTAGAGGCTGTTTTGCTCAAAGCGAGGAAAACTTTTGCTATGACAGGGAGGTTATTTCACAGTAACCAACTTGACAGTAGGGTAAAAGTCATATGCTACATGACGCTAATCAGGCCAATGCTCATATATGGTTGTCCAGTATGGTTTAACATAGGTCCAAATTTGATGGAAAAGATTCGGGTGTTCGAAAGGAAGTGTCTCAGAAGTTGTCTCAGATTATATCGGACACCGGAATCGGACTATAAAAAGTATTATTCAAATGAGACTTTATATAACGAAGCGTACATAAATAGGATGGATCATTTTAGGATTAAATTAATCAGAGGACATATTGCGAGAGCAATAAGCTCGTCCAATGACCTAATTTTCGGGGCCTATTATCCAGCTCCTCAATAGTATACTGGTTAGTATACCCGCCTGTCACGCGGGAGACCGGGGTTCGATTCCACGTCGGGGAGCCTCTGGCGCAAGACTAATGACCTTGCCCGGAAAAAACAAATCATTGTGGAAAATTTAACAAGCCTCAGGACTTGCTAAATAAGGCCAAGACCGGTTCCAGGTTGTAGTGCCGATGATGATGATGATGATGATGATGATTATCCAAACACTCTGTACTATGAGAGCGTGCGTCGCAACGGCTTTGTTCCACCAGAGGCGTTCCTTGACTTGGACATAAAAGGGCTTATACAGAATAGCTCCGGAATTCCGCTGATCTATCATCTAAGCAGATCATCCGTAGACGGGCGATTGTGCTATGACCGGGAAGTCGCGCACACCGAAGAAGAGCTGTGGCGGTTCAGTAAGGCTATTTCCCGCAGAGACCGAAACGAAAATATTAAACAGCATCAACAGTTCTGGTGGTTGAATGGCAAATAAAAACCTGGATACCAATTTCGGTAGAATAACAGTATCATCAGCCAGATTTAGTTTTTCTAGAATTAGGGTAGTATAAAATTTAAGTTAAGTTAAGTTGTTTTAAATAAAATAAAAAAAAATTGGATGTTAAATTTTAAGAAAAAAAAAAGAAAAAGAAGACAACCTTACAAGCTTGTGGGGGAAGCAGAACCCATAAAAACTTCCACGTATCAGTTATCCACAACGAAATCCTAATGCCACTATGTGGAATTCTATCTTCTAGCTCTATTAAACTAATGATTACTATAAAGCCAACATATTTCAAAAACGTATTTTTAAATCTAAAAACTAATTTATCTGCAGGGTTCTCCAAGCGCAAGTCCATGAATTTAACGAAATCTTAAGTTAAATTAACTGAAATCTGAAGTTATTTTTTAAACTTACAAATTGAGAGGATGACTTTCATGGTTTCCAATTGCCGAATATACTGGTATATCTTCAAAAACTGCTTTCAATAATGCGTTTACTCTACTTAAGGTATCAGAATTCTTCTCCACTGTTGTTAGCCACAATCCATGATCTATGACATCACCAGTGTGATATATAAAGTCAATTTTATGATTTTTCTTTATGTGATTTAAAGACTCTTTAAGTGTATGCCAAGGTGTGTCGCACTGCCTGTAGTCTCCCCAATAGCCAGCAGCTTTTGAAGTGCCCTCAGATATGTTTTTATACCTCTGACAGCACATCGGCTCTTCGCATTCCGCAAGAGAGCCAACTTCATATAGTAGATCAACATGTATATCACTTATATGTAAGATAAACAAGTCATTTTCACTCTGCCCTGGTATTTTTGATTTAGGCCCAGGGAAGGAACTGCCATTTGAATCTATCGTGAGTTTCCAATTAAATGCCAAGTCGGTAACTTGGCAAAAATCTATTTGCAAAAAAGTGCCGCAAAACGATCTCGAATCAATCTGATGGTGGTCCATAACGAACCTGAAAACGGGCTGTACACATTCTCGTCATAAAGCTGTGCCCACTAAATAGAATCCTTGCACTTACGTAAATGCGATCGAATATTCCATCGCAAACTTCCTCGGTGAAAACATCGAAACGCTGGCACATATCTAAAACGGCATCCTTTAGAATCGCTGATCCATTAGGACTAGATAATTCTCCTCCCTCGAGAAATACGTCTGCTGTAATGTTAATAGCTGCTCGGCAAGCTGAACATAAGAAAATCTAAAGGGTACAAAAAGGTTTTTGCATAACAAAGTAAAATAAACAATGGGTTAGAACCTTCTCCGCAATGCTGTGGTCCTCTGTTCGATGCAAATCGATATTTTTGGAATGTAGCTGAGCTAGTTGATTGGTAACTTCCGTTAATGAGGGAGTCTCTTCGCCTGTTTTCATATAGTGGACGTATCCTTTTTCAAAACGTTGGGCGAGGTCATCTGCAAGAAGATGTTTGAATTCCTAAATATAATATAATTCCTCCTACATTGCACTCGAAGGAGCAAGAATAAGTTTTGCTCAAATTAACACACACTCTACTTTGCATTTGCCTTTATAAATTTATATTTATAGCTAGTCCTGATTATAAAATTAAAAGCGCTCTGAAGATACATTTTATACCTCAAGAAGTCACATATATGGTATTTTGGACAATTTTCATGATATTTACATATATCTCCAACCTACCATAAATATTTATTTATTTATGTTTACGTATAAAGTATATCTCACCGCAGATATCAGAAAGTTCACCGGCATCAGCATCTTGATATTCCGTAATATTAAAAGCGAAACTGTGTACTAATGATGTAGTAACGAGTAAGAGCAACAACATTTTGGCTCTTGGTCAATTTGTACCGACTTACTAAAGAAAAGTTAGTGTCGCTTATCAGTAACCTACAAAAGCAAGGGGAACTCGAGTGATATACTTGAGTAATAGAATGATATGCGAAGTTGGCAATTCGAACATTTATAGCCTGCTTAATCAGATTATTCGCTCTACAGTGTTTATTGTTTTATTGAATTTTATTTATATCTTCATGTAATAATTCCATCAACAAGTGCATAGATTGTTTAATTGTATAACTGTATGATGATATCTTTTGACACAATTGCAAGGTCATCATAAAAGGTTGTATAAAAGCTCTCTGACTCATACGCACTTACAGCTGCCTACTGCGTCACCCTTGCATCGCCTAAAATGTTATAGTTAAAAATTCAATTTCCACATATCCTTAGGACAGTCGTAGGTGATTCTGTGGGGTTTCTTTAAGGCATTCCCAAAGAACCACCCATCCTCTGTAAATTAACCTGCCTCCCACCTACCTTTCAAAGTCATTTTACTTAACTGCAAATGAGCAGCGTAAGCTACCCCCCATCATCTTCCACCTTAAAGCAAAGCCCTAGCATGCATACACATCATTAAACTTTTCAGTTCATAATATACGAACCATTCCATATCCCCTATCGTCTCAGCTCGTCAGCAATCATAATCGATGAACATACGCCAACCTTTCAGCGTGTTCTTGTTCCAACAATCCGTTGGTCCAATAAGACACGCCCATCAGCGTACTTGTTGACACAGCTGCAGCCGATAGTTTTCCTACATTACGTAATCAAACATTCCCCCCATATCCATAGGTTCGCAACTGTTGCAACCAATTCCCTTTTATCAGCCATCAACCGATTATGGGATTTGGCTTGAACGTGATTGTTACTTAAGCAATCATACCCACGATTATGTCCTATGATGCTCATGCCTGAAAACCAAAACAAACACACAGTAGCCTCACTGTGTTGATTCTACCTACCAACCGCTGATCCATGGCCACCCTGCGTGAGACGTATGCTTGCACATCTGCAAGTCAAATTCCTCACCATCGTACCCATGTACCAGCACATTAATTTAAACAACCATATTAATGGCCATGCCCTACGAAGTTTGCCTAAACTAAACATACAGCATTCCAGCCTGGTCCCTTGCCATCGTCGGCGAAGTCTCTGTTGACTTAATGTCAACAAAATATCGATCTTCCATCGTTCACCAGAACAATACGGCTAAACCACAAACAAAGTGCATTTAATGTATGACCCTCGAAATAGCGTTTCTGTTTACATAGGACACAGAAACCTATTTCTTTCTGAGGCGATAATCACGATGATTTACGACAAAAATGCCTGCAGCCCCTGATGCCTGCCCTTTGTTTGAACAAGTGTTGATTCGTTCGTGTTCGGTATTTCAGGCCAAAGTGCATCGTACTTGACCTGTACGGTCATATGGGGAAAGTCCTCCCATTTAACCCCGTCTCGATCACCCATTGGCGGTCGCCAAGTAGATCCGATTCGCTCCTCCTACACCGGCGTGATCCACCGCCGTTGCATCTGATGGGATGTGGATGGCATCGAGCAATCCAATTTTATCACTGGAAGTAGGCGCAACTACTTTTGAGGAATCATCTCGCGCAGTTCTTTTCGTTTCCCGCGACGAGTGTTTCATTTACAATCTAATAGTTTGTCGTTTTAAACACCTTGTTAATTTCAGTCAACATACCACTTATGTGTCTAATCAAGTGTATTTGTAAATGTGTCGTAATTAATTGTAATAAATCTTAAATATTCAAATCATCTGTGTAACGAACTTGTAACCGTGGAAAGTAACTTTGTGCTAAAGGATCACATCCTACAACATTGTACTGGATTGTAATAAATATTAAATATTCAATCATCTGTGTAAACGAACTTGTAACCGTGGAAAGTAACTTTGTGCTAAAGGATCACGTCCTACTACATTGTACTGAATTGTAATAGACCTTAAATATTCAAATCATCTGTGTTAACGAACTTTTAACTGTGGACGGTAACTTTGTGTTAAAAGATTTAAGATCAATGAAAGAAACATTAAAATTAATTCAGTGCGTTTTTATTTTGCTTTTGGACATCGACGCAAAACGTTGGGGAGTAAGTGAATCTGTGCCCATGATTGGCATCCAATCTTTCAAACCCCACAATTCCACTAAAGAAACCTGCACTTGAATGTATGCATTCTTTTTCTTTATAACCGTTTTGAGTATCTTAAGGGGACATAGCGCCTTCAAATTAACAAAAAAAAATGTTTTCAAAGATACACAATCAAACAAACAGCCCAAGAGATATTAGGATTTAAGAAAACAAGTAAGTCCAAACTTGGTTTGACGATGAGTGCAGGGCAAAGATCGAAGAACATAAACGCCTCAGAATGATCCACTTAGAAGCATATGATGAAGTCAACGCAGTAAGATACGCGACAATTCGGAACCAGACTCTTCAAACGCAAAAAACGCGAATAGGAGAAGACTCGGATCGAAAAAATCCGAGAGAATGCCAGAGCAAAGAACAGCGGAGGTATGTATGCAGGCATAAATTCAATTAGAAATGGCTACCGAGGGAGAGCCAAAATAATCCGAGACACAAACGGCTGTCTGGTGACAGAAACAAAAAAATATCGTGACAAGATGAAAGCAGTACTTTGATAGCCTGCTCAATGTGTGCACCCATCAACCACAAATAAACGCACCAGACGTACATACAGCCGAGCCCCAGATCCCAGAGCCCTCTTTCGAGGAAGTTGTAGACGCAATAAATCGATTGAAAAACAACAAGGCTCCCGGAGTCGACTGCATACCGGCAGAACTTGTGAAGCATGGAGGAGAGGCAACCGCTCGAAAGATCCACCAACTGGTTAAAACAATATGGGACAAGGAAGTCATTCCGGAAGAATGGAAAACCTCAATAGGCATCCCCATTTTCAAAAAAGGCGATAGATCTGACTGCGAAAAGTACAGAGGAATATCATTGCTCCCAACCACATACAAAATATTAACAAATGTCATACTGGCAAGAATCACACCGTACGCAGAAGAAATATTGGGAGACTACCAATGGGGATTTCGTCGGAACCGGTCAACAAGCGACCAGATGTTCACAGTAAGGCAACTGCTGGAAAAGAAGTCGGGATACGGAGAGACGGTTCACCAACTGTTCGTTGACTTCAAAAAAGCCTACGACTCAGTCGCAAGGCAAAGACTCTACCATATTGTAGTTGAGCTGGGGATCCCGAAAAAATATGCCGCCCTCATTCACATTTGCATGAACGAAAACAAAGGGCGAGTTAGAATAGAAAACCACCTCTCAGAACCATTTGAAATCCGGGACGGACTAAAACAAGGGGATGGCCTCTCACCATGCCTTTTTAACCCTGTCCTCGAGTATGTTATCAGAAAGGTACAAGACTACAACACGGCCGGATCATCCCTGAACGGGGTCACACAAGTGCTCGCGTATGCGGATGACATCGCCGTTTTGGGCCATAATCTCGAAACTGTAAGTAAAAACAGTGAAATCATCATACAAGCGGCAGAAGAGGGGCCTAGAAATAAATGAAGACAAAACAAAATACATGATTACGGCGAGAGCAGGTGCACCTCAGAGAACACATATAAACGTCAGGGGCAAGATATTTGAAAATGTCAAAGAATTTAAATATCTGGGAACAATACTGACGACCAGAAACGAAACGTCGAAGGAAATTAACAAAAGACTACACTCCGGCAACGCTAGTTGGCATGAAGCCAGTAAACTGTTGAAATCCAAACTGTTATCACGTAATATAAAGCTCCGTATCTATAGAACCATAATCATGCCGATTGCACTATACGGATGCGAAACATGTGCTCTCACAAAACGGGAGAGAACGAATTCCGCGTATTCGAGAATAAAGTTTTAAGGGGTATATTTGGCGGTAAATATGACGAGGAGTCAGGACAATGGAGGAAACTCCACAACCACGAATTGGAAGAGCTATACCGCAAACCTACAATAGTGAAAGTAATCAAGTCGCAAATATTAAGATGGGCCGGACACGTAGCGCGAATGGGCGATGATAGGACCGTGCATAGAATCCTTGACGGTAAACTAACGGGGTAGAGACCGACAGGACGGCCGCGACGGAGATGGCAGGACAATGTTAGATTGGACCTCGAGGAGATCGGATCGGATGGTCGAACGTGGAAGGCGGGTGCACAGGACAGTAACAATGCCGGAGCCGAGTCGGTGAGGTCATGAACTTCCGGGTTCCTACAGACCAATAAATAATAATAAAATTACAAAAGTACATTTTTTATTGAATACGAAGACATATCTTAATGAAACTTTGCACATATGTTTTATTGGTCTCATAGTATACAAAACTGCCCCTCGATAGTATAGTGGTTAGTATACCCGCCTTTCACGCGGGAGGCCGGGTTCGATTCCCCGTTGGGGAGCTTCTGGCGCAAGACTATAATGACCTTGCCCGGAAAAAACAAATCATTATGGAAAATTTAACAAGCCTCAGGACTTGCTAAATAAAGGCCAAGACCGATTCGCGGTTGTAGTGCCGATGATGATGAGTATACAAAACTTCTTTTTTTTTATTTAGATTTTAAAAAATTAATTAATTTAATTTAAAAAAAAAACAAAAGAATCACCCCGTGCAGGATTATTGCCCTCAGTCTGAAAAAAAACGGGTTTTTAATCAGCATCAAATGAAATGAACCAAAAAGAAAAAAATTGGTTGAAAAATAACAAAATGGCGGGGTTTTTTCGAAAATTGCTCTTTTTTGCCAAAAAAAAAATCGGTTGTAACTCAACTCAAGAAATTGAATGTCGATTTCATCCTCAGGTCACTCTCAGCATTAACATGTGTAGATTAACGTGTTAAAATTTCAGAACGATTGGATAAATACTTTTCTTTTAATCATGCACGCCAACTTGAGAAACGTTGTTTTGAGAAATTCGCGTTTAAAGTTAAAATACAATATTTTTTTAAAAAAACCTTACCAAAATTGAATCTGCGATGCCTGAGCCATACAATATTCCTTCCTCTAGTGCAATGTTTCTCCACCTGGTTGATTCTTGCAGCATCTCGAGAGTCTGCATGTTGCATAGCACGTTGACCAATTGTAATGTCAATGACTTGCATTATTTTGAGAATGGACATAAATCCTTCATTAAAAATGTATGCAGAAATATTGGTGGCCATATTTATGATATTTTTTCCAGAAAATGTACGTTTCGTGGCCATATTACATTTTCCTACGTTTTCATTCTGAATATCAAAAACAGACTAAAACGTATTCAAGATGTACAGAGCACAGAGAGCCTCGTGGCGTATGTAACATATATATATATATATATAGGTAATACCGACATTCCAAAATATCCCACACTATCTTTACAGCTGTTATGTGAGAGAATAATGTATTATACTATATGTATAAGTATATATTGAGCAGATGTTACTAAGAGAAAGTCGATGTAGCGCTGTAGCGAAGTGAACGAATATCATCGAAAAAAGAACATGACGCGGAGACATATTGCGAGAGCAATAAGCTCGTCCAATGACCTAATTTTCGGGGCTTATTATCCAAATACCCTGTACTATGAGAACGTGCGTCGCAACGGTTTTGTTCCACCAGAGGCGTTCCTTGATTTGGACATGAAAGGGCTCATACAGGATAGATCCGGAATTCCGCTGATCTATCATGTAAGTAGATCATCCGTAGACGGGCGATTGTGCTACGACCGGGAAGTAACGCGCACCGGAGAAGAGCTCCTGCGCTTCAGTAGGGCTATCTTCCACAGAGACCGGGACGATAGTATTAGACAGCGTCAACAGTTCTGGTGGTTGAATGGCATATAAAGACCTGGATACCAAAGTCGGTATAGAATCACACTATCATCAGCTAGCTTACATAGACTTAGCTTTTCTAGAATTAGGGTAGTATAAGATTTAAGTTAAGTTAAGCTAAGTGATTTTACATAAAATTAAAAAAAAAATAAAAAATGAAAAAAAATAGGTTAGTTAAGTAAGTTAAATTTTAAGAAAAAAAAACAAAAAAAATTGACAAAGTTTTTCAAATTTTTCTTTGTCTTTCAAATAATTATAAGAATTGCCACAAAGTTCTGTCGCCGAAAGGCAAATTATACAAATATTAAGTAATGTTTAGCTTAGAGCGTCTGCGAAGGACCAGTAAGTTATTATATAAGATAATTAAGCTAGAATTTAAGCATTTTTTGTCTAGCCTTTAATTTAGAAACTAAGAATATAAAAAGAAAATAAAAAAATGTTTAAAAAAAAATGAAAAATGACCATGACGTGCTTCGCTATATATGCTAGCAAAATTTTGTTTGTTGAGAATTTCAACTTAATATTATTAAAATCATGTTTTTAAAGGTTCATTCTAACATATCCTATCAACAATAAAAAATCGATTTTTTGTTTAAATTTGTAGGTGCTATGACCCCTTAAGTAAACACAAGATACCCAATTGCACTATCGGTACGTACGTCAAGCCTTCTGTGATATCCAAAGTAAACAAACGGAGCTCAGAGTGCGCCCGATAACATCGGAAAGTTTGAAAATATACACCCGTGTGAAGAGCAGTGCTGGAAATTTCCTGCCTCTTCAATTCCTGTTCTTGTTTTTCCTCTTTTCATACCTCTGTTGCGTCCCTCAGGCATCGATAATCTCGATTGATTTATAATTTTCGGAGAGTTTGTGGTGTTTGAGTGGCATAACATTCGTTATGGAAAGGATGTGACCTGGATTTCGGCACGCATGTAGTGTGGCACCTACTAAATATAAGGGCATAACACCTGTAAGGGTTGATTACGATTATCTCTCGCTGGTCCTGACTTGCATCCATTTTCAATGGAACGGGGATTTCGCGTCGATCTTTTCAACATTCCCGGTCTAAGATGCAATTTCTCCTCTGTGTCCGCCCACGTTTCCAACCAGAAAGACCAGTCCTTGCCCTTAGCGAAACCCAGGTAATAACTGATACAGCTATTTCTGATTTCAATCTACTTGGATATAACTGACTGCCTCTCTTCTTTCCACATCGTGGTCTAGTCACATACATATGAAGTGATATTGCATATCAGCTTCTGCCACTAGCCTTGTGAGTAGGGCGTTAGAATATACTCACAGTGTGGCCGGCTTGTCGTAAGAGGCGACTGAACGCCGAGTGGTAGGTCGGGTCCCAACGCCCTGTCTCCTGGTGAAATACCATCCCATCAAGCTATAGGTCCATCTTTCACCTCCCATCTTTCGGAGCTCGACTGGTGGACCGGTTCGAGAACAGGTTGGTTTAGATGGTAGTCGGTCCCAAGGTGAGATACCACCCCGTCACACTGTAGATTCCGCGATATCGTCAGGAGAAATCTCCGACTATGTTTCGGATGTATGGCTGATGGCCCGGACTGAAACGGAGATGAGTCATGATGGTACCTTCTGAAATAAAGAATTCCGGAGATAAACTAGTTTACCATTCGGATCTCCGGGGGGTCTGTGGCGTTTTCACCAAACGCCACTACTTAGCTTTCCATTAATGATCCAAAAACCCATAAAAACAAGTATTATGGCAGTTCCATTTGAACGCCATTACTTACCTTGCTATTGACTATTCAAAAACTTCCACCTAAAACACATAAACCCATAGTTTTTCGCTAATGCAATTGCATTAGCATCTATAAACATCTCCCCCAGAGGCATGCTTGCATACAACGTAGCATGTTCCTGAAATACAATTCGGTTACAACATCACGTAACCGACAAAAATCCCCGAACTTGCCCATGCACATAAAGAAGAAAGTATTTTTTTATATCCTGGCGCAAGACTAATGACCTTGCCCAGACAAAATAAATCATTATGGAAAATTTAACAAGTCTCAGAACTTGCTAAATAAGGTCAAGACCGGTTCCCGGTTGTAGTGCCGATGATGATGATGATTTTTTTATATTGGCATGGGAAACTTTATTCCACACAAGGTAAAGGATATCAAACACAAGAAAAATGTGTAGTTAGATTCCTGGTGCAGAGAAGCTATTAAGGCTATAGAGTTGACTTTCCGGATGTAGTAATCAAATAGTACTGAGGAAATACGGAAAGGATTTAAGAGAGCCAAAAATAACTGCAATGCGCATATTTAATACCCAAACCAGAGAGTGAGACAAAAAATACTACATTCTCCTCCGGAGAAAGTTATGGGCTTACGTGAGAAACCTCCAGAATTCGGTCTTTTCATCCATTCCTTCGCTTCTACCAGGTGTATCGGCATGAAGTGAGCGTTTTTTTTAAGGTAAAAAAGGTTTTTTTGGGAAAGTAAAAAACATTTTATTCAAAGTATTGGCCATTGCTTTCTACACATTTCGACAACCTTTCTGGCAATTTGTGGATACCACGCCAATAAAACCGGTCGTCTTTTGAGGCAAACCATTCGGAGACCCAATTTTCGACTTCTTCGTAGGGATTAAAATGCTGCTCAGCCAATGCGTGTCCCATCGACGAAAATAAGTGGTAGTCGCAAGGAGCCAAATCTGGTGAATACGGCAGGTGGGGTAAGACCTCCCAGCCGAGAGCTTTTATTGTTTCTTTGACGGGTTTTGCTGTATGACTCATTATTATCATTCAACAAAATTACCTTTCTGTGTCTTGTGGCCCATTCTGTTCGTTTTTCGATCAAGGTTGACCTTGACCCAAGTGAAATCGAATTACCTGCTGAGGAAGAAAACAATATCACAGGTACTGCAACAGATCCGGCGGAATTAGAAAAACGACTTGCGGATATTAACACAAAAAAAGAGGAACTCAATAAACAAAGAGAAGCAATCCTCAAATTAAAAGACCTGGTGCAGCAACAACAAAGCCAAGAAAATACAACAGCACAACGGAAAAATCAGGAAGCAAACAAAAGGCAGCAAACAAACCAGCACATCGTAACCAACAAAAAGGAAAAGGCGCCGCCTATAATACTTACGTCCATGGAAACAAAGGACGTTATAAAATTAGGTGAGTTAACTTGCAAAAATTTCAAAACAAAAAAAATGAATAATTCTAAAACAAAATTAATGTGCGATGATATTGAAGGTTATCGCAAAGTAATGACTGCTTTGGGTAGGACAAAAAGCAAGTACTACACGTACACCCCGAAATCGGAGAAAATAATCTCCATGCTCCAAAAAGGTGTTGATCCATATTTTTCCCCTGAGGAGGTATTAGAGGAATTAAATAATGTCGAAACCGACAATTTAAAATTTACAGGTGTGAAACCCTTCTCTACCGCCAACTCCAGAAAACGCAATTGTAAATTGCCTTTCTTTATTGTATCACTGAGTCCCAACTGTAAAGTTGATGCTCTCCGATACATCAAACACTTCAACCAGCAAACAATAAGTTGGGAAAAAATTAGAAAAATCGATCGCGTATTGCAGTGTATGCGTTGTCAACGCTTCGGGCACGCGGCATCAAAGTGCCACGTGCAATTCAGGTGCGTAAAGTGCCTCTCCGACCATATCATTGGTGAATACCCCTTGGGCAAGGAACAGCTTCCAGGTAGGAAAACACTGTCCTGTGTCCTCTGTAAAAATACAGGTCACACTGCTAATTTTAGAGGATGTCCTAAATTTCAACAAATGAAATTAAAATTGGAATCCAAAAAGAAACAAGTTGAAGAAGAGAAAAAAATGAAAACTCGTTCTTACAACAATTTCGTGGCTCCTTGTGTGTCATTGTGTGTCAATGGGAAAATGCCTGCACCAGAGGCACATTCAGAAATAATAACAATGTTATTAACCATGCAAGGACAATTTGCCGAATTTCAAAGAACACTGACTGAACAAAGAGCACGAATAGATACTCTCTATTCAACCCTGTTCTCAAATAACTCTCCACATCAAAATCTTCAACGTTCAAAATGTAAATTCACTAATCCACATCGAAAGAAGGGATAATTTAGGCAATCTGCTCCAAGCCGAATGCCCTGATGTGCCCTTGGCTAGCGAAACTACGCTAAACCAAAGGCACAAAATGGGCTACAAAAATTATAACATAATTAGACGAGATCGACCACACTCTACTCGAGGGGGTGGGGTCGCTATCTTAGTTAAGAAAGGTCTTCACCATAAGGTCGTTTACAGCACGGAAGTATACAAATTCCAGGTGCTAGAGGCAAGACATTCCGTTAAAAAGTCAAAGGCATCTTTATATAGTCGCTGCTTACGCTCCTTAATCTGTTCAAGGTACCCAATTTATCAGTGAAATCGATACGCTTTTCCGAAGTCTCAAGTTAGATTTGGAAAACAATTACTTTTTAATGGCAGGTGATTTTAACGCCAAGCACAGTGCCTGGGGCAATCTGACCTCGAACACCAGAGGCAATGCCTTGTTTGATTGGTGGCAAACAAATGCGATCGAGCATAAACTAGAATTGTACGCTACAAGTACACCGTCTTATCCAAGAGGTAACTCCTTCCTGGATTTACTTATGACAGATGATCGAATTCAGTTACCAGATACCGAGGTAACTACTCGAAATTGTCTTCGCACAATTGAGTACGATAGCGATCATTACGGACTTGGAGCCGTAATACACGTGCCAAACGAGTACCATCTACTTGAGCAGTACGACCAGGTACACTCTTTCGATTTCCGAAAAGTACATTGGTCGCGTTTCGATCGCATAGTAAAAAGAGAAATACGCAACATTGGCATAGACCCACCGACTAATAGAAACCTTCGTAATGATGAAATCGATCATTACCTCCTAACTATGAACGATATTGTTACTAACACAATGAATCGTTCCATCCCCAAAGTAGCTCATATGGATGGCTATACCCACCGATACAGAAATGCAACTATCAATGCTTTGTATAGGCAAAAGAGCACCCTGCTCTCAAAGCTGAAATTGTGCTATAGGCAGTTCAGTGACCCAAATAGCAATGAAATCAAAACGATCAAGTCCTTGATTAAAAATCTTTAAAAACTAATCCGGGATAATTACCGAGCAGTAGTAAATGAGGAGTGGAGCAACAGAATTCGAGCTGTTCAAGCAAACGGACCGAACATGTTTTCACAAATCAAGAAAATATGTCGAAGAAAAGATCACAATGACATTCCCTGTCTCCGAATTCCACGGACTCCCGAGAATTGTCAGATAATGCTGAACGCAGGACTCACCTTAGAGCACATCAACTCCAATGATGAAGTAATAGTAGTCGAAGATCCGCAAAAGAAAGCGAATTCAATTGGAGCCTGTTTCGAAGCAGTGTACAGAGTTAACGAATCAGTTCATGCTAACACTGAAATTGAAAGCAATGCTCGTCAAAGACATTGCTCGCTGCGCAATCAGCTTCACAACTGGCGATCCGAAAACCATAGTTTCATCACATTCGGCGAAAATAATAGGGCGGATTCTCCCGTCAGAAATGAAAATACAAATATGTTTGTGCGCAAGGATGAACTTAGAAACATACTTAGCTCAATAAAAAATAAGAAATCATCTGGAATAGATAGCATTCCAAATGTGGTTCTAAGGCACTTGCCTCGCGAAGCAGTGAACATATACACTACTTTGTATAACAACGCTCTAAACAATGCACACTATCCAACCCATTGGAAGACTGCAGTAGTCCACCCTATCCCCAAAAAGGGTAAGGAGAAGAGCAATCCAGCTAATCTGCGCTCGATCAGCCTGCTTCTCAACATAAGCAAGGTCTTCGAAAAAATTATAAACAAAGCACTGATAGGTTGGTGTGATGAAAACGATATCATCCCCAACAACCAGTTTGGCTTTCGAGCGCGACATGATACAGTTCATGCAGCGACGAAACTTGTTTCCGATATACAGTGGAACAAGGCAAAGCGACAATGTACAGGCGTCTGCTTGGTTGACTTTGAAAAGGCTTTCGACACCGTATGGTAAGAAGGACTTGTCTATAAGTTAACAAACCTGGGTATGCCGCAATATCTGTTATACATCATTTATGATATGATAATGGAGAAACATTTTGTGGTGAAATGTGGGGACATACTCTCCAACAAGACCTTCCAAATTAAAAATGGCTTACAGCAGGGAGCTGTGAATTCTCCCATTCTATTCAATATTTACACTAGTGATCTAGTGAGTTCTCTCGAAAACGCCATTGCGGACGCCGATGACATAGTGGTGTACAGAACAGGAGGAAAAATAGACGTCATCAATAGGCACCTTCAAGATGACTTCAACAAAATAAAAACAAGTTTGCGACGACTGGAAATTAAAAATTAATTTCCAAAAAACCGAGACTATTCTTTTCAGAACGCCCCTATCCAGGGTCTCGAGGGATACAAAATACAACTGGAAACACTTTTCTATTGTAGGTAACAATAACTTTCCACTGCAAGTGAAAACTGTAGTTAGATACCTTGGTATCTGGCTAGACCAGTATTTATATTTTGACAAGCACGTAGCAGCGTCCCTCTCCGCAGCTAAAAGCGCATATTCTATGACAAGAAGTATATTTTGGAGTAGTCTTCTTGACCCCAGAGTCAAAATAATTTCGTATTCGGCATTCATCCGACCAGTTTTGATTTATGGCTGTCCAGTATGGTATAATATATCTCCACTTTATATGGAGAAGTTTCGTGTGTTCGAACGGCTGTGTTTGCGTTCCTGCCTCGGACTTTATAGAACACCAGAGTCCCAATACAAAAAATTCGATCCCAACGAAATCCTGTATAACAAATCAGGGTTAAATAGGATAGACAATTTCATAATTAAAATGATTCGTGGTCACACAGCAAGGGCAATGTGCAGTAACAATAATCTTATCTCGGGAGCATTCTATCCCAATGATATGTATCTGGAGAATACCCTTCAGAATGGGTTTATTCCCCCAGAAGCGTTCCCTTTCTTGGATCAAAAAAGCCTTATCCAAGACGTACATGGAGTCCCGATTATTTACCACACTTTCCGTGGTGCCAGTGAGAAACGAATTCTCCATGATAGTGATATCTCCAATGCCCCAGACCGCATGCGTTTTAGCACGGCGATCAGTGAAAGAGATAAATCAGCCAAAGATCGAACATCTCCCAAATGGTGGTGGCTTCTCAACGAGGAGAGGACTTCACTTCCTCAGATATAGTATGCCTCTCAAGAGCAACGCTCTCCTTCCTCTTGTCCCCCTCCCCCTGTCCACCTTTCCCCATTACTTTTATTTTTATTTTATTTTTTATTTTTTATTTTATGTTTTATTCGTTTTTTTTTTAAGTTTTTGTTTGTTATAATTAAAAAAAAAAAAAAAAAAAAAAAAACTGTAATAATAATGTATACATATAGATGTAAACGAGGAGTCCCTCTAATATATGACTTATTTCATATATATATATATATATATATATATATATATATATATATATATATATATATATATATAAAAGAAATAAAAAAAAAAGATGTACGCCGAAAGGCATATATAAAAATCAAGTTGTAATGTGTAATTTAGAGAGCTCGCATAGAGCCAGTAAGTTAATTTAAGGACTGTGATTGTAGAAAAGGGTTTAACATTTACCCCTAATATTATACATGTAAAAAGAATTAGGAAAATAAATGTGGTTTAAAAACTAAAAAAAAACTTTTTGCACTGAATATCCCGAAAGCCTTCGACAGAGTTTGGCATCCAGCCCTTTTATCAAAATTACATTCATATGGAGTCGTAAATTCCCTGCTCCAATAGATAAGAGACTATCTTTCTGGCCGTTCAATCCAAGTGGTTCTTGATGGTGTCAAATCTGTCTCCCATAAAATTAATGCAGCTGTTCCCCAAAGTTCGGTACTCTCGCCCACTCTCCTCCTCATCTTCCCGGTCGATACATTTCTATCTTGACGCTCACTTCAGACCGGTACACCTGATATATACCACCTGTTGGGTTCCCAAGATATCGACAAAGGGAAACCCAACAAATCAACAAAGGGGAATAAAATCACTTAGCTCCCTAAAAGGGAAAACACAAGAAATCACATCAGAAGGCGTCGTCTCTAGAAAGAACAGACGTTAGAGGCAATTTTCAATATATAGATTAATTCGTCTTTGCACCTCCCCAAGGACAGGTAATAAAGCTCTCGTAAAAGTATTAATTTCGTTTTTATTAATTTCATATCGTGAAAAACCACCAGTTTCTTTGAAAATTAACTACGGATGTACCGCTAAATCAAAGAATCATTCTTGAGCCGATCGATGCAAGAGTGGAATATTTTGCCTTATCAAGTATATTCGTTGGCATCCAACACCAATGTACAAGTATGCCTTGTGCTTCTAACCCCGCCATCTTTCTTTGTAGCCCTGTACTTTGACAGGGTATCACAAAATACCTTTCAAGTCTGCGGATTATAAACAAACAAACAAGGAGTATGTTAAACAGTCAGCTGTTAAAATTCATATTCAAACGTTCATCTTTCGTTTCGGTATTTATCTTTCCTTATTCGCCCAGAATGTATTGTATCTCCTGTGTAATAAAAATATGACTGTTTGGGATGCATCATCAATAAACAAGTGCAAATCTCCCCTACCAAGGTTATTATCGCACGATTCCATGACTTCCATACAACATCAGCACATAGTCCGGAACAATATTTCGTAACTTTAGATTTAAGAACCAAATATAGAACTTGTAAAGGTGACAAAATGCGGGCTCAGCGTCTACCGAACTTTAGATCCTTTGTTCCAAAGCGTAAGAATCACTTTGCAATCCAATCATCATCATCATCGGCACTATAACCGGTAACCGGTCTTGGCCTTATTTAGCAAGTCCTGAGACTTGTTAAATTTTCCATAATGATTTGTTTTTTCCGGGCAAGGTCATTAGTCTTGCGCCAGAGGCTCCCCGACAGGGAATCGAACCCCGGTCTCCCGCGTGACAGGCGGGTATACTAACCACTATACTATCGAGGAGCCTTGCAATGCAATACCAAGATGTAATATAGAAGTGGATTAGTACATTGAGTTGAGTTGGTTTCTGGACAGTGATCGGAGAGGTTCAACAATAAACGCAAGAACGAAGATATTTTTCAAATACTGAAATAAATAAAAAAGAAAAAATTATTTATATAAAAAATCAAAACAGAAACTATTCAAACTAAAATTGATGTGTTTTTTCAACCCAGCTACTTTAACTCACGTTAGTGTAAAAAACAAAAAAAAAATGCGGTTGATAACCGCACTCGACCATCTTTATGTCAATATTTAATTAACTATATCCTTCAATTAAAGAGTGTGAACCAATTCACTATACAACAATTTTAAACACCATATGGATTCGTTCATCTTCGATGTCAGACATTAAGTCCAACAATACTCCCTTTTCTTTTGATTTCACTGGGGCTTGGTACTCAGGAATATCAAAAATGTAATTTTTTTTTTAAAGTGGTCAATTTAAAGGAGCCATTAAAATCAAAAGGTATAGGACAGGAATCAACTAAGTACTTTTTGGGCAAACGGGAAACGAAAACAAGTAAAAACAGGGTATCGTCACTTTAGTAAACACTGTGAAACGCTCTGGGAAAACAATGTTCTCATGCTAACCTACAACCACAGATCCGCAGAGATGAATAAGGAAACATTATGGTAGAACCACAAGCAGAAGGGTCGGCCTAGACAAAGTTCTGGTGTCTGTGAGAACGGGACATTTAGCCGAAATGATAAATGTGAAAAAATTGAGGATCACAACGTCCAAACTTGCAAAGAAAAAGAGTGTTGAACTGGATAATGTCGATTGATGTCGTAGCATTTAAAGGCTATGACTGCCTCTGTCGCGGATCAGCACAATCCACAACCCCCACGCAGTCGCCGTAAGCAAAGACTTACATCGAGAGTAGCTTTCGACTAATTAAGTCGCTTGACACATACCACATGTGTGGACAATTGGCGCGAACACACTTCACTTCGACATTAGCCGCCGCCACGATCGGACATCTCGTCATCAATGTGCAGATCAGCAGCCTACACGACCCCAGCAGCAGCCGCCTCTACCACGACGACGAGTTGGAGACAAGAACCCCAAACCTTGGTTCCACTAGGAAGTATGAGCTCTTTGTTATTGCGTTTACACTACAGCTGGCTGATATATTAATATATACATGACCAAGTTTATATTTAACCAATTACATTACAGCCTTCACATTACCGCATTTACTTTTCGAAATTTACACTACGGCATTTCCACAAGAATATTTACATTACAGTCATGATATTGCAGCATTTACATTTCAATGTTCCTTTATAGCATCGTTGCTTTCTCAACGTAAGAAGAATAATATATACGCTCTCGCTAGATATATTTAATAGCAACAAACATTCTCAGAAAAGAAGAACAAAAGAATAACGACAGAATCAAAAATGCGAGTGCCTTGAACACTTGACTAATGCCATCAGAGTTGGAATCAAAATCCCATCTATCAATCCAAAGTTCTTCAACGTCAAATAATGCCTTTTTAGTAGTCTTTTTTGAACATTCACAAAAAGATTTCTACAAATCACCTGATTAAGGTTTAAATTTATTACATTGAATAAAGGACAGGAATACAATGGAAAATTGTTTACTAGGCGCCTAAAGATCCAAATCCTGGTCACGTGTTTAAGATTTCATTGGGTTGTCGCCTGAAAGTACCGCACAGTATCTAGTGCGAACCCATTGCGAAAAAGACTATCAATATGAGAAGGAATCAGCAGAGAGGTAGAGTGGATCAGGAAGTAATCGAACAAATTACGTAATATTAAAGCAATGCTCATTGCATTCACTAATGATATAGTAATAAACCATTTTGACCCCAGTTTACTGATAGCGATATAATAAACCAAATTGCTTATTTATTTCCAGTAATATGGAAAATCCAGGGGAATTAAAGGTTGAATCTTTTATGCGACCACACCAGGTATAGCACGAATAAAACATGTTTGACACTTGGGAAGATTTACAATGTACTTTATCGGACACGTTCAACTAGCTCTACCCTCCTTGATTAGTATTACGAAAATGATATTTTTCTGTAATAAATCTCCCGATTGACAACCGGGCGCGTGTCTAATCGAATTTGATATAGTTTGCATTTTTTGAGTGTCTAAAGTTCATGCTAAATTACTTGGATAGTATCAGATGATTATTTCTAGCAAACTGTCCTTACTAACATGTGTTATCTTGTTAACAATTTTTTCCTGAAGCACAACAAGACTATAGTGTTTCTCTAAACACATTACATTGTAGAACGATATGTATTGAACTCTCATATCATTAAATTTATTTGATTTATTGTAATATCGGCTCCAATAGCGACTTGACAACTTTGAATTTAATTTGTGAACGCACCCTCTCACTAAACATCGAACTGTCACTGTCAATTTATTCAGTAAACTCAACATTTTCATCATGCCTAAGTACACGAACGAACAACGTCTGCAGATTATAAAAATTTACTACCGAAAAAAAGTTGTCAGATCCCTATTGGAGAACCCATTAATAGTTTGTTTACAATACTCAATTGTCAGTTCATCTCAAGTGTGTTTGCGATTTTTCGTAAATTTTTTCGTTGAAGACATTCTAGAGCAGGTCAATTCCGACCCCACACTAATAAATCGGATTATAATGTGGGATCGGAGATGAGACATGGTTTACGAGTTTGACATGAAAACCAATCAACAAGCTTCAGAATGGTACCCTTCAACCGAAACCAAAAATTTGACGTGACACATCAAAGTTGATGAAAAGCCAGGGTAATGCTGACTGTTTTCATTGATTTTCGCGGTGTTGTGAATTCTTGCCAGGTCAGACACTAAATAAAGAATATTATCCAGGAATTAAATGGCATTTGAGGGAGCAAATTTGTCGACAAGGGTCTAGTTTCTGGATAGAAGACATCGATTTTGCACCACGTTATTGTGAACAAATTTCTGGC
Organism: Microdon myrmicae; assembly: GCA_963931805.1. Taxonomy (NCBI): domain Eukaryota; kingdom Metazoa; phylum Arthropoda; class Insecta; order Diptera; family Syrphidae; genus Microdon; species Microdon myrmicae. Next base: position 32,573,396 of record OZ007499.1, read on the forward strand.
CAAAAGCTTATGGCGGTTCTTTAGGATTCGCCCGAAGAACCACCCATTTTCCTAACCCAACTCCCCATTCCCAACCTTCAATACTTTACTAAGCATTACCTCTTACCTGCATAAGAGTAGTACCAAGCTCTCCGTCAATCATTTCTTACCTGAAATAGAAATCCACGGCAAGATCAACATCTTGCTATGGCATCATACAAATCGCATCAACTAAACCATTTCGGTTCATCTACCACGAACCTGATCGATTCCTCTGGGCGGCCACATGTCCATCAAACACTCTCCAATTCCCCTGTGTCTTATTGTTCCAACAATCCGTTGGTCCAAAAGACAAACTGGGCAACTTGCTTGCTTGCACATCTGCAAGCCAAATTTCCGATGATCGATCGCCTAAACCGATAACTGATCATCGAGTTGGACACGACCATAATTGTTGTTTTAACAATCAAATCAACGTCCGTGTCCCACGATCAGTTTTTCTAAACCAAACACACAGTAATCTCACTGTGTTTATTTTTCCCTATCACCATAGGTCCATAGCCACCCTGGGTAAGTTGTACGCTTGCACATCTGCAAGTCAAATTTCCTATGATCGGCCGTCTAACCGACAATCGATCACCGTATTGGACACGACCATGATTGTTATTCAAACAATCATGCCAATGATCAGGTCCCACAAACATGCACCCCTCCATCCTGGTCCCTTGCCATCGTAGGCGAAGTTTCTGTTGACTTATCCCCAACAGAAAAATCTATCCTCTATCATTTACGATGGTAATACAGCCAGCCTCCATCCACGTTCATCTATATGAACAGCTGCAGGATGGTTTTATCTTCCTTCACCTAACGCATGTCTCGTTTGTCCTTGCTTCCAGTGAAAGGGCATTCTACCAGACCTGTACGGTCACAATGGAAATACTTCCATTAAAACTCAAATCAATCGTCCATTGGTCATCACCAAAGAAAAATATCCAATTTGCTCCTCCCACATCGGTGGAAATCCACCACCGTCGCAACTGCTTGTAGGCTCTGGACAACAGACGGAGAGTCATATCGTAACCATTGAACCGCGCACACGTACCGGGGAGGTTGCGTGAGACTCAAATTTTATCCCCCGATGGATACACACGTCGGAGTGAGGTCGAGTCCTACATTCATTTTGAAGTTCTTGTGCGGTATAATCCGAAAAATTTCATTGAAGTGGTGTACAGTAATTCTAAAACAAAAAGTATATTGCAAGTCATATTTGAAACAGTCTACTAGCGGTAATATCGAATGTGTTATTGACTTTACTTTTAATGTTAAACAATAAATTATATTGCAATCCGTATGTGAAAGCTGTCTACTAGTGGTAATATAGAATGTGTTAATGGCATTACCTTCAGTAATTTTAAATAATAATGTATATTGTAATCCGTATTTACAAGATGTCTACTAGTGACAATATAGAATGTGTTATTGACTTTATCTTCCGTAATTCTAAATAAAAATTATATCAGAATTTATAAAAGAAAACTAATAAACCGATAAAAATAAAGTAATCGCTGAGCGTTTTATTTCTGGAGCTTCAACAGTTTAGTTGTTTCGCTTTCAGTTCTGTGCCCACTCGAAACAAAAGTGAACAATCCGCGCTCAGATAAGTGCTGGGGAATTGAACAGTGTGCCCGTGTCTGGCATATAACTTAAACCCCACAAGCTCAACAAATATCATTGAACAACCACCGTACTAACCTGATATGGTTCCAGCTGACTTTTTCTCTTTTAAAAACTCAAATCACCTCTCTCCCATTTGCCGTCGATAGAAGGCATAAAACTTAGCGACAAAAAGAATGACAATCCCTTATGCGGACTTTTTAAATAATCATATACGAGTATATACTTCTACCATATATACTATATATACTTATACTTATACACTTATACCATATATACTATATCTACATGTATATATATTGTATATACTATCTATACATATATATTGAAGCGTTGAAACCGCTATCGGCACGTTCTTTCACTAATAACGGCCTCACCATAGGTATTTGAGAGCATCCGATGAGCCTCAGCCGCAGATTTCTTCATATTAAAGCAGAAAATTAAAACCTCCCGCAAATGATGAGAATTTGGCTTGTAAGCTGACATTTTTAATCGAGAATAACTTTATGATGCAGACACAAATCGACTAATATTTCGTTGGCGTTATGTTTACAAATACCTAAGCTTATTGTATGACATCTACGATCTATTTATTTCAACTACCACTTAACGCTACAGCCATCTATTGCAAAACGTTGACACCTATTATATATATATCATCATCATCATCATCATCGGCACTACAACCGGGAACCGGTCTTGGCCTTATTTAGCAAGTCCTGAGGCTTGTTAAATTTTCCATAATGATTTGTTTTTTCCGGGCAAGGTGATTAGTTTTGCGCCAGAGGCTCCCCGACGGGGAAACGAACCCCGGTCTCCCGCGTAACAGGCGGGTATACTAACCAGTATACTATCGAGGAGCATTATATATATATATATATATATATATATATACATACATATATGTATATATATATATATATATATATATATATATATATATATATATATCTATATGTATATATATATATATATATATATACATACATACATATATGTATATGTACATATATATATATATATCTATATGTATATATATATATATAGGTATGTATAGGTATGTATATATATCATCATCATCATCATCATCAGCACTACAACCGGGATCCGGTCTTAGCCTTATTTAGCAAGTCTATCCACCGGTCCCAATTTCAAGCCGATGTCATCCAGTTTGGCACTCCCAGGTTCTGGGCGTCCAGGTCTAGGCCATTCCTCTATCCGAGACAAGGACTGCCGCGCTGTCGCCTTCTCGCAATATGTCCTCTGATTAATTTAATCCTAAAATTATCCACCCTATTTATGTACGCTTCGTTATATAAAGTCACATTTGAATAATACTTTTTATAGTCCGATTCCGGTATCCGATATAATCTGAGACAACTTCTGAGACACTTTCTTTCGAACACCCGAATCTTTTCCATCAAATTTGGACCTATGTTAAACCATACTGGACAACCATATATGAGCATTGGCCTGATTAGCGTCATGTAGCATATGACTTTTACCCTGCTGTCAAGTTGGCTACTGTGAAATAGCCTCCCTGTCATAGCAAAAGTTTTCCTCGCTTTGAGCAAAGCAGCCTCTACATGTCTGTTGAAATACAGATATTGGTCTAGCCAGATGCCAAGGTATTTAACTAAACTCTTGGTTTCCAGTTTATCTCCATGCGGTCCCACGATAACTAGCTTTCGCCAGTTTTTTCTTGTGTCGTTCGTGGCTTTATATAATGGAGTTCTAAATAGGATGGCTTCACATTTCTGAAAGTTGATCTTAAGTTTCCAGTCATCGCAATAGCGCTGCACGTTGTTGAAGTCTCGCTGTATTAACCTATTTATGATCTCAACTTTCGGAGCTGTTCTGTAAATTATGAGATCGTCTGCGTACGCAATAGCCTGCGGAAGTGCGTCTAATAAATCGCTAATGTAAATGTTAAAAAGAATCGGAGAGAGTATCGCACCCTGTTGCAAGCCATTCTTGATATTATACGTTTTATTAGAGGTCACATTACCATTTTTGACCACGAACTTCCTGTCCTTTAACATATCGTAAAGTACATATAGTAAAGGCTTATGTATGCCATGTCTGACCAGTTTGTAATATAACCCTTCGATCCAGACGGTATCAAAGGATTTGTTGTATTCCAGAATACTACCCTTATTAAATTTAACACTGAATCTCCTAACACATCCTTAAAAACTTCACTTAACATATATTACATTCTCACTTAATACATACCATTCATAAACATTCACAATATTACCAGTTACAGCACACTTAATAACCTGCCCCTTTTTATTTATTCAAAACATAGCAACTTGGATTTTCGTCCAAATTGTTTGTTGTTAAAAGTCAGGGAGGAATAGAGAAAAAAGGAGTTCATAAAGTTCGTTCGGATTAAGTTGAACGTTTTACACAAATCTTAGAAATGTATAAGAAATCAATATACATATATATAAAGTATACTTCGTCTTGACCTGTGAAAATAAATGGGTTTTCCAGTTAGTAAATTTCTGGTTGCAACCATCGAAAAAACATACGTATGAAAAAGAGAAGAAAGAGAAACAGAAAAAGTTCAGTTCCGAACGAGAGGAGTTCGGAAAAAAGTGTATTAATAAATCTTCGCTGGGAGAAGAATCGAAAAAAATAAAAGGTCCCCGCTCTTCCCTCATTCCGAGGAAGCACGGCGACGGACCTCAACACTGGTGGCAGCGGTGGGATGCCCAGATAACGGGATCCCGAAACAGAAAAAAAAAGAAGAGAGAAGAAAAAACCACTAGAGAAATAACCAAACCATAAGAAAAAAAAAAAAAAAAATTATAAGAAAAGAAGAAAATAAGAAGAAAAAAAAATTTTTTTAAACAAAACAAAATTTAAAACAACAAAAAAAAATGTTTATAAGAAGAAAAGAGAACACAAGAGAAATAACCAAATAAGAAGAAGAAGAAAAAAGTAAACATAAAACAACGAAAAACAAAGTAAACAAAAATTTAAAACAACAAAAAAAATTGCTTATAAGAAGAAAAGAGAACACAAGAGAAATAACCAAATAAGAAGAAGAAAAAAAATTTTTTTCAAGAAGAAAAGAGAGAAAAAAAAAACAGGAGAAACAACCAAACCAAAATAAGAAGAAAAAAAAACCCCGACATAAAACAACGAAATAAAAAGAAAAAAAAAGGAAAGCAGCCAAGACCAGGATAAGCAAATCAACTTTAGGACGTGAAGTCTGCCTGGCGGAAAAGAAAAAAAAAAATTAATTTAAAAAGAAAAAGAAAAAGAACCACACAAAGGAAACAACTAAGGAAAACTGAAGAAAAAAAAAAAAAACAGCAACACTCAAGACTGCTATCAACAGTACAACGACAACATTTAGTAGAGTAAGAATTTTTTTAATAGCGACTTTTCTCTCTACTTTTTTTAGGAATATTTTCTACTTGGAAGCTCTCCTTATCCCAATAGAATATTTTTTGGATAGAAATTTCTATCTATATTCTTTGCAAATTCTCATTTCAGTATTTCGAAGACATTTCCGTTTTTTTCTTTCTTTCTCGTCGAATTTTCTTTCTTTTCAGTTTTGGGACCAATTTATTTTTCTTTCCTATATATATATATATTGAATAACCAAAACAAAGGCCAATTTTTCCATAACCATATTTTTAAGTTAACCATATTTTTAAGAATTGATAACGAATTTTCGCCTTTTATTTTAAACTTTCACTATTACGAGTCCATATTACACGAGACAGGCGGCTAGGCAGGGGGAAGAACAAATCCACTATCAACCGATACACATTAAACCCCCTGAAATGGCTCTTTCTGTCGGAATTTCTGATGTTTTCAGAATCGTCCCTACCTTTGACGGGAAACCCTGCGACTTAGGTAAATTTATTTCCGGGGGAGACGTTTTATTTAGATCCCTAAAGAAGGCAGACCCGGATATATACGAGACATTTTTAGATCTAGTCAAAAATAGACTAGAGGGTCATGCTTACGATCTGATTAGGTATAGCCAAATCGCAAAGTGGGAGGATTTAAAAGAAAAATTAGAATCGGAATATAAAGAGGAGCAATCTCGGTCGACGGCACACAATGAGTTGATTTCTCTGAAACAACGCTACAGAGAAACCGTCCGGGAATACGGCGATAGAGTCGCGAATGCTCTAAGGACTCTAAACTCTGCCACGTGTGAAATAACAGCAGACGCGGTGGTTAGGGAATATTTAATAGAAGAAAACATAAAATTGGCCGTACAAACATTTGAGGATGGACTAAACAACGAACAGCTAAAGATACTAGCTAAAGTCCATGGGGGAAACAATTTAAAACAGTCGATTGCACATGTAGTGTCACATGCCGCTCGAATGGACAACTCTCCCAGGTCATATCAATACAATGAAAAACCTACATTCAATCGTATAGTCTGCCAAACCTGTGGTAAGTCAGGGCATACACAGGACACATGTTATCGGAACATGCAATCCAACTTTTTTCCGAATAGACAACCCATAAAAAGGGAATATAACATTGTATGTAATTTCTGTGGACGGAATAATCACACAGAGAATGAGTGTAGATACAAGATATCTAGGAATGGATCGGCTTCAACAAATTACCAACAAGGTACAACAACGCGTAACCCATTCCGAAATAATCCTACAAACTCTGAAAATCGTTTTGGTGAAAATTCTAGGACCACCAATAGACAAAACGATAGACAAAATGTTCACTTTTCTCGGGTGCAAGAGTCGGAAAACGAGGCCTGACGCCAACCAAAATTGATGGAAGACAAACAAAATTTTTCTATTTACAGCATTAGATCTTTGGAAATAGATAACGACCATTTTAATGAAGCTCCTAGCCAAATTTACTCTGAGCCCACATACTCCTATAAACCAAGCCATATAAACAAAGATAACCCTGTCCCTAATATAAAGACTCCGATTCATACTCCCATTCTGGAAAATAATTCAGCAACACAGACTGAAAATTCGAAATTTTCAGCAGTATTAAAGACTGAAATCGCTAATATCTCAGATATCCCTATTGACAACGCAGACATTTCAGCAACCAAGACTGAAAACTCAGCAGTATTAAAGACTGAAAATTCGGATCCTGCAGAAAATATACAAACAGAAATCCCGAATATTTCGGCTATCCCAATAGACAACCCCGGCACTTCAGCAACAAAGACTGAACATTCAGCAGTGTTAAAAACTGAAAACCCAATAGTTGCAATAAAATTCGAAACCCAAGTCAGTTCAGCAGCTAATACTGATGAACAAATCTTTTCTGCAGCAAAGACTGAAGGATTGAATGTTTCTACAGCAGATATAACTGAAGAAATAGTTCAAACAGCAAATAGTACTGGGAACCAAGATGTTCTAACAGCTAATAAGTCTGAAGAACTATTCGAATCAGTAAATGAGACTGAGAAACTAAACGATTCATCAGCAGTGAGTAAGACTGAAAAGGTAGACGTTCCGACAGCAGTTAAAGCTATGGACAATGACAACACTAAGCCGAAAACAATAAATATTTTAAACAACGAAAACAAACACAAACACTTACTCAAACACGAAATAATAAAAAATGAAAATAATAATTTAACTAAAATAGGTATTGTAAAGAGTAACTATATAAATACATTACAAGTCTTTTTTTACAACAATAAAAATTTATTCCAATGCAAAATACAAAAAAATAAAAGGTTACACCGTCATTTAAATTATTTAAGATCATTTTTCAAGAAGATTTTTGGTAATAATCATCTTTATTCAATCATCATAGTAATAGGCCCAAAAAGGTTTTGGAAACTTTTCCATAAATTTAAGGAAAAGATAAACACATAAAAAATGGCCTTTGTTTTATTATTCAATATATATGAAATAATCTAACAATTGTAGGAAATGACGGAAATGAAAAAAAAAAGAAAAAAAAAAAAAAAAAAAAGTTAATGAGGGGGACGAAAGAAAGAAAATTTTAGAGGTAATATATATTGGAAATTTTAGAATTTATATATATTCGAACGGAAAAGGAAAGAAAGGAAATTTTAGAGGTAATATATGTATTGGAAATTTTGGAATTAATATATATATTCGAACGGAAATGAGAATTTTGAAACAATAATATTAATATTATATAATTAATATAATAAGTAATAATAACTTTTGGATAAGAAAACAAAAGGTTCCAAGGAGAAATATTTAAATTTAGTTAGGTAATATGTAATGTAAATAGACTATTTTGACTATTTTTCTAGTGTTAAGAACTTTTTGATTATTGAAAAAATTTAGTTAATATATAATGTAAATAGATTATTTTTCTAGTATTAAGAACTTTTTGATTATTGTAACCTTTGATGAAAGATAAATTTTGAAAACCTTTGTAATGTAATTGAACGAAAATCCAAGTTTTTAATTAATCTTAATTTAATATATAGTTACTAGAAAATTATTCTCTTCAAGGATAATTTTCTTTCTCGAAGAAGGGTGGGATGTTGTATTCCAGAATACTACCCTTATTAAATTTAACACTGAATCTCCTAACACATCCTTAAAAACTTCACTTAACATATATTACATTCTCACTTAATACATACCATTCATAAACATTCACAATATTACCAGTTACAGCACACTTAATAACCTGCCCCTTTTTATTTATTCAAAACATAGCAACTTGGATTTTCGTCCAAATTGTTTGTTGTTAAAAGTCAGGGAGGAATAGAGAAAAAAGGAGTTCATAAAGTTCGTTCGGATTAAGTTGAACGTTTTACACAAATCTTAGAAATGTATAAGAAATCAATATACATATATATAAAGTATACTTCGTCTTGACCTGTGAAAATAAATGGGTTTTCCAGTTAGTAAATTTCTGGTTGCAACCATCGAAAAAACATACGTATGAAAAAGAGAAGAAAGAGAAACAGAAAAAGTTCAGTTCCGAACGAGAGGAGTTCGGAAAAAAGTGTATTAATAAATCTTCGCTGGGAGAAGAATCGAAAAAAATAAAAGGTCCCCGCTCTTCCCTCATTCCGAGGAAGCACGGCGACGGACCTCAACAGCTTTTTCCAAGTCGATCAGACAGGCCCCTGTGCATTGGTTCCTACATTTATTCCATTGTATGTCAGAGACCAGTTTAGCTGCGGCATGTGTGGTTTCATGACCCGCCTTAAAGCCAAACTGGTTATTTGGGATAATGTTGTTGTCGTCTACCCATTTTAGCAGAGCTTTGTTAATAGTCTTTTCAAATGCTTTACTGATGCTTGGGAGTAAACTTATCGAACGCATGTTGATTGGGTTTGTACAGTCTTTGCCCTTTTTTGCGATGGGCTGAATGATAGCCGTTTTCCAACGTGCGGGATAATATGCATTATTCAGCGAGTTGTTAAACAGGACCGTGTATATATCTATTGCCATTGGGGGCAGGTTCTTTTGTACGATGTTAGGTACTCCATCTATTCCCACTGACTTTTTGCTTCTTAATGAGTCGAAGATACTCTGGATTCCTTCCCTTGTGATTAAAAGGCTATTAGCCTCACCATTGGCATTAATGTCAATTGACAGATTATCGTCACTGAATTCGGTAAAACCCGGATTCTCCGATTGCCAATGTGAAATTTCATTCCGGAGGTGCAGGTGATTCAGTAGAACTCTGTCCTCCAGGTCGTGATTTCGGTGAATGCTTTCATTCACCTTGTACATTTCCTGAAAGACAGCTCCCACAGCGTTCACCTTTTCCAAAGGATCTTCGATCACGAAGAGCTCACTATTGAGTATCGCGTTCTCTGTATCTATACCAATGTTGGTTAGTAGCTGCTTGTTTACATCAGTACGAGGAATTTGGAGACACTCAATCTCGTTTTGATTATTTCTCCTGAATATTTTATTTATTTGTGGGAACATATTCGGGTTATTAGTTTTTATAGCCCGAATTCTGTTGTTCCAATACAAATTAGTTGCTAATCTATAATTAGCTTTAAGTAATTGTTGGAGATTCTTTAATCGGGATTTCAGTAATATTACCTCCTGGTCTTGTCTGTCTGTAAACTGTCTGTGTAATTGTTTTAGTTTCGATAGCAGTCTGCTCTTTTTCTTGTGGAGTGCGTTTATTGTTGTGTTGCTGTACATGTTTATGTTATCTGTTACTGTTATTTTGGGAATTGTTTTGTCCATTGTTCGTTTTACGGTTTCGTCCATTTGTTGGATGTATTTGTCGATTTCGTCATTTGTCAGGTTTCTGTTTACTGGCAGATTAAAGTCATTCGAACTCTTGTTAATGATCTGGTGAACCGCAGCCATCGCATTGCCTGTAGTTGTAGGGTTGCGGGATCGCGAATTGCTCCAGATCTGCGAGATCGCTCGGAAGCTCCATTACTGCCGTGAATGCACAGTGGTCACTGTCGTATTCAATTGTCCGTAAACAGTTTCTGTTTCGTCTGTTGGTGTTAAGTAGTCTCAGTCGTGTGTCAATTAGCAAGATATCTAAGAACGATCTACCTCTAGGGAACGATGGATATTCGGTAGCTAGCAGATCAGTTCTATATTCAATATGATACTGATCTAACCAGCCAGCCAACTGATTTCCTCTGGCATTAGATATATAATTTCCCAAATTCTATGCTTGGCGTTCATATCTCCCCCTAGGATAAAGTAGTTTTTGTCCAGGTGCAAATGTAAGCATCGAAAGAGTGTCTCGAGCTCCGCTATAGATAGGTTATGTTGGTGCTCCTCAGGTGCATAGACCGCAATCGCATACAAGCCCCTTCCTTGCTGAAGGGGTATGCGTACGATACAGGCTTCCAGCACCTGGAACCTGCGCACTTCTCCACTATATATAACTTAATGATGGATTCCTTTTCTGATAAAGATTGCGAACTAAAAAGAAGGGTAGCTTGCGGTTTTCCCTTCTTCCCTTGGTTGTGGTGAATGGTTTTACGGAGATAAACTCGAGATCGTCCTGCCTCAACTTTTGAAGCATCTCGAACAGAGCCTCCGGTTGCACCTCAGGGTCGACACCCTTTAATAGAACCGTTACCCCCTTTGTTTGCTTCGGCGTGAACAAGTAGAATTCCGCGGTGGCCCTTTTTAAAAGCTCTTTAATTTTTTCGTGGTCTGCCACCGCATAGGTTTGAATGGCGTGCCTGTTACCGGCCAGTCTTTTAATTACCAAATTGTTTCCTATAGCTTGCTTACAAAGACTTACCAATTCCTTACACTCAATATCTATGGTGTTGATTGGTGGCATCTTTACTTTTTGGTTGTTATTGTTGCTTTGCCGCTGCTGTGTTGCTTGCTGTGGTCGATTTTGTGTTGATTGTTGCTGTTGATGTTGATGTTGCTGTTGGCCGACTTTTGGCTTCGGCTTTTGTTGTTGTTCTGTGTCTTTTTCTTTTTCGAGTGCCACTACTTTTTTCTTTCGGCGTCTCTCTTCTAGTCGGGCTCTTGCCATAGCAAGTTTCGACTCCAATTCATTTATTTCCTCTTTTTCATCCCCAGACTCTGAGGATGCAGGAGAAGCGAATGAGTTGTTTGCCCCATACATGTTAAAGTTGACGGGGGGTGGGAGCTCATTAACCTCCTCCATTTGCCGATCTCTTTTCTCCATTGTTAATTTCGCGGTTTTACTTCGCGTCACAATGGAGTTTTTCGGTGTACCATTCCGTTTGTGTGTTGTCGCGTTTTTATCTTCCTCCGTGTCATGCTGGTTCTTTCCAGTCTGTTTTCTTTAAAAAAAAAAACAAAGGCGACCTGCAATACGAACCACGAAGTCGATTTCCTCCGTACGCCGACTCGAACTCGGCTATCGTCGGCTAAGAGTCAGTATACTTGCACTCGCGCCAAATGATGCTTTGAAAACTCTGTGCTTAACTAGCAATATATTGCGTGTTTTAGTTTTCACTTTTACGACTGAGGTGATATATTTAAATTGTCTTACTTTGTTTTTGTACCTCACTGAAATGATTTTATGAGCACGTTTTTATCACTTTTAACATTTGTTTTGTTTGTTTGTTGTTGTTGCACTTTGTTTTAATTGTCACGCACGTCACGTCACTGTTTTTCTATTTCGTGGCTTCGTTCTCGTTTATCAGTTATATTAATTATATCAATAGGTTGTCCGTTTTTTGAACACACGTTTTGAAACTGAGTATTCACAGAGTGACAGACGATGTTTTCGCGATATTAAAACACATTGGTTATGTGAAAAACAGCAATTTAATTAGTAATGTAATTGTATGTTTGTCAGTGAAAAAGTGTATTAAATGTGCACAGAACCGAAATAAATGCACGATAAATGAATAAATAGTCTAATGAGTTGATTGCAATTAATACGAGGGTTGCCTCTTATGTTTCGGGATTTGGCAACCCTAGCGTTGCAATCCGGCAATTGACAGCTCTGTCGTAAAGTTGGACATTTTTGAGGTTATACGCACTCAGAACGTTTTGACATACGAGCGCTATTTGTGTTGTTTACAGTAACTTAAAAGATTCATCTCGGCCCAAAAATGGAATTAAATCGTCAACATTTTCGTGCGATTATTTTTTACAACTTTCGGCGTGGATTAACTCAGCAACAGTGCATGGATGAACTTAATTCAATTTTTGGCGATGAAGCTCCATCAAGGACCAGTGTTTATCGATGGTGCGGTGAATTCAATCGTGGTCGTAGTTCACTCCAAGATGAATTTCGTGAAGGTCGTCCAAAATCAGTTGTTGGTCCGAAAACCATTGATGCTGTGCGCGAACTGATATTGGAAGATCGTCATGTGACCTATCGTGAGATTGAGACAACCTTAGGCGTTAGTGGGACCAGCATACATTCAATATTGCATAAACAATTGACTATAAAAAAAGTTTGTTCGCGTTGGATCCCACACAATTTGTCAATCGCCCAAAAAAAGGCTCGTGTCAATTGGTCGAAAGAAATGCTCAAAAAATACGGTCGCGGTGCTTCGAAACACGTCTATGGCATCGTGACAGGTGATGAATCGTGGATTTACGCGTATGAGCCCGAAAGTAAACAGCAGTCGACTGTCTGGGTGTTTCAAGTTGAGCCAAATCCAACAAAAGTTGTTTGCGCACGAAGCACTTCCAAGCAAATGGTCGCCTGTTTTTTCGGAAAAACTGGACATGTCGCAACCGTACCACTAGAACAACGCAGAACAGTCAATTCTGAGTGGTACACAATCATTTGTTTGCCGGTTGTCTTCCAAGAAATCAGAAAAACCAACCGCCGAAGACGGATCACTCTTCACCACGACAATGCGGGCTCTCTCACATCGGCTGCGACAACTGCATTTTTGAGCACCCAAAACATCGATTTGATGGGTCATCCGCCGTATAGTCCTGACTTGGCACCGAATGACTTCTTTTTATTCCCGTACGTAAAAAACAAACTGAGAGGTCAACGTTTTTCGACACCTGAAGAAGCGGTTGTTGCATTCAGAATGCATGTGTTGGAGATACCTCAATCAGAGTGGCAAAAGTGCTTCGACAATTGGTTCAAACGCATGCAAAAGTGTATAGATCTTCATGGGGAATATTTTGAAAAACAATAAAGTGATTTTCGATGATCAATATTTGTTTTTGTTCTCTAATCCCGAAATATAAAAGGCAACCCTCGTATGAGCTGCCAACAATTGGATCGTCTGAAAGAAACAATCACCGAGAAGCTCTCAACTTTGGCCAATATGATTGGAATTGTGTTCCACCAGGAGAACGCCAGGTCACACACATCGATAGTGATAGAGTTTTTTGGTGTTAACAAAAAACTCCAGTTGAAATACAAATTTAATAAAAGATGTTTTGCTTTCAGTAAAATTTTTTACAGATATATTAATTGAATCTTTACTTTAATAATTATCCTTTCTTCTCAAAATGTTTGTATAAAGAAGGCACAATAATAAGCAGAACTTGGTTTTCGAGCGTTGAGTGTTGAATTAAAACCTTTCCACCTTAATTTTCGCGTTCGTTTTGTATCTAGAAAATATCTATTATTTGTACCAAAGAGATACACAGATAAGCATCAACATACAGATCGTTCCAGTTTCGCTTTCAGTTCTTCACACCGTTGGATTTTTGTGTTATCCGCTCTAGATAATATGCAAATCACCTTCTTTAGGCAATTCAAATCACAGCCCTCTCGCAGAAAGGGGTCGCCATGCACTATGTAATACCGCCAATACTGAAGTAGTTTTTCAAAAGCATGTTAATATTTATTTTGTTTTAATATAAGTTTTTAACCTTTCGTAAGAGATCAGGCTGTTCTGCGTACGTTGTTAGCATATTGTCAATAGACAATGGACTTAAGTCTTTTAAGTTAAAGTCTTCCGTCATTCTGTATCCTCGTATCCATTCAGGGCTCTTCGAGGGTTCCAAATTTGCTGCAGTGAGATTAAAATACCAAGCATCGTGCTCAACAACTTGCTGGAATATTATTTAATATTGAAACTAATCAATCATAAAAGTCACCCTCAGGGTCGTGTTACTTACAAATGAACTTGGTTCGACTTGGTACATTTTATAGTTGGGGTTTTTATTGGCAAAGGTTGTTAAGCTTCCACCATTCCATGCAATATTGATAGGTGTTTTATAATTAGCATAGTAGACGGTCATTTGATCTCTGTGGGTGTGACCATTAAATATTCCACTTATTACTTTCCTGAAGCGTACTATAATCCTATTAAATTCGCGAGACCACACATTCCAGCATCCACTCGATCCAGATGGTATATGACCTAGTATGTGAACGTATTCTTTGTTCTTCTCAGCCAATAGAAGAGTGTCATGTAACCAGTTGAGCTGCTTAGACAAATAGCTGCCATCGTATATAATCCACCAATTGAAGACAAAACATTCGTTGTTGTTCAAAGCGATGATTCTAAATCCAGGTCGAGGGCTCACCGTGTAATAACCACCTTCTCTAATAGTCATTTTCGTATCTTTCGGTAGCCAAACCGACCACAAATCGGCGATGAATTCGTACAGCCACTTAGTACTTAAATCATCTCGCTCAACTTGATTGGGGGCAAATCTTTAATGGATAATTTTTTAATATTATTATTTATGTAATATTTCGGCAAATGTGGCTAAAAAAGCAAAATGAAAAGTAAGAATTTCTCTTTCGATATTTCTCCGACAATTTTATTTTTTCGTTGGAAAGTATTTGTATCTCTTTGCGACATGATTTCATTATTGATCAGTACTAGATTTTATTTTTTAATCGTCCTCCTAGCTCAAATGCATGCATTTGTGCAATTATACTACATGGGGTGAAAAGCCCCGGAATTTGTCAACAGTGGCGCCACTAGAAAATAAACATGACTCGTTTCGAGAAGCTCATCTGTCACTAGTTTAGTTTAGTTTAGTTTATGAGGGCAGAACCCTCATATATTCAGCTTAGTACAAGCGATAAAACTTAACAACTATCTTAAAACTATATATAAGAATATAAACTATGTTTGCGGGAGAAGGTGATGGAGTGACATTTGACAACGTTAAGTTTAAGGCAGTTATTACGGCACTAGGTTGAGAAGCTGTCGAGATCCGTTTGGAGAAGTGAAGAGTCGAGAGGTGAGATGATCGTTTTGTAGAGTTTGGCGTCATCCGCATAGAGGGAGATGGATGAGTATTTAATAATGGAGTCAACGTCATTGATTGTAAGGATAAATAGGAGGGGACCTAGATGACTGCCTTGGGGAACCCCTGACGTGGGAAGAAAGGGATTGGAAGGGGGGGGGGGGGGGGCCTGAATTTGACACGGTAGGATCGATCTTTCAGATAAGAAGATAACTACTTGATGAATAGGGGTTCGAAACCTAGGAAGGACAGCTTAAAAAGAATGAGATTATGGGAGATTTTGTCACAGGCCTTGCTGAAATCGGTGTTGATTACATCGACTTCGTTGCCATTCTCCAAGGCACGGAGAGTATGGGATGAGAACTCGATCAGATTTGTTGTGGTCGACCTGGTTGGATGAGATGATGGATTTACAACGGAAAGATAACGCGTTGTAAAGAATTCCTTCGAACAGTTTGGAGATATGAGACAGGTCGGCGATGGGACGGTAGTTATTATATCGTTTTAGGTCCCTTTTTATGTATGGGGGTGACATACGAGGATTTCCAAATACTAGGGAAGATACCTTGTGAAAGCGATAGGTTGAATATCTTTGATATCGGGAGGGAAAGAGAAGTGGAACATTCCTTTAAAAATACAGCCGGGAGTCCATCAGGCCTAGGGCTGAACTCGTATTTGAGTAAGTTTAATTTCTCCTCAACTACATAACCCTGAATAATTTGGGGGGCGAAGGGGCCGGGGAGAATTCGGGCAAGTCTTTGAAGTGAGGCGGATTGGGTTCAAAGGAGATGTCTGTGAAGGATTTATTGAAAAACGAAGTGAATAGATTGGCAGTAGTTAGGGGGTCGGTTGAAGTAGTCGCGCCATAAGAAACGGAGTTAGGATAGGCGTCGGATTTACGTTTGTAATTTATGAAGTGGAAATAAGATTTGGGGTCATTGATCAAATTAGATTGTGTTTTTGTGAGGTAGTTGGTGTAGAGGGAGTTGTAGAGCTCGGAAAATTTATAAAAGGAACCGAGATAGTTGGAGTAGTTTAGGAAGGTGCGCGTTTTGATGAAAACGTTCCACAAGTTATTTCTCTTGTTCCTAAGAGCGCGGAGTGTGCGGTTGTACCATGGCGGCGATGAAGCCGATGACCTGTGACGAGAATAGGGGACATATAAGGCGACGGCATAGTAGATTTCCTTATAGAGAGTGCCAGTAGCTTCTTCTACCCCCAAATGATCAAAGCGAAACGCTGTTTTGCTAAGATGGTCATTTAAAAGGCGAAAGTTAGCTTTGTGTAAGTTGTAGGAAAAGCTGTCATGAGGTAGAGAAGGCTGGGTTTCATGATCAAGATATATGGATTAGAGCAGCGGGGGGTGGTAATTGTCAATGGTGGAGAGGGTGTGTGGACTAGGGCCAACTGAGGACTTGTGTGGGTCCGTTTGTGAACACGAGTTCCAGTTGTCTCCCCATATGGTTTGGGACATTGCTTACTTGATGGAGGCATGAGTCGGGGAGACCGTTTATAAAAATACGTTCCTTGGAGCTAGTGGGGTTTGAGACGTAGAAGGCTTGTTCGTCAGCTAATGTCCATTGGAGATGGGGGAGGTTAAAATCGCCAAGAAAGACGATATCGTCTATTATGTTTACCATTCCATTATGTTTACCATTCCATTATGTATGTTTACCATTCGTTTACGAGCTACAGTCTTTCGAGTGACGCTACTTTCGGCTTCTTTTAAAAATTAAAAGCAGGAATATTGCGTCTTAATCAAACATTATATTTTGACGGGAAAACTTCTGAATAATCATTGCAATGTTTGCAGAAATACTATTCCATATCTGCGTCTTCGAGAACAATAATTGATCGGTTATTAAGTGAATTTAATATGGACCGTACAAGCCCCGAAGACGCACCTCGTTTTGAAAGGCCGAAGAAGGCTACGAATGCAGAAATCGAAAAGCAAGGGCATCGAACCGTTTTGAGTGATCGTAAAGTGAAGTTGCACAAGTTAGCTGGGGCCGACAGCATCTCAAAAAAAAAAATGGGCGGGATACAGTTTGTACGATCTGTTTGAGATGAAAAAGCTACAGGCGCGATGGGTACCGCGGTTTCTGACCGTCAACCAAAAGCAGTAGCGCGTGTTAAGTGTGTCAGGGACATCATAGACAAAGATTGCTTACATGAGGTTATTAATACACTCAAACAGAAAAACCCCACCCGATTCTAAACTCGGATGACCCCCAGAACGGTAATGCAATTAACTGCATATTTCAGAGCAATTGACAAATCACATAAAAACAATTAATTGCATATTCCGGAACGATTAACAAATTACGGAAAAGCAATTAAGTGCATATTTCGGCACGCATGATAAAACGGAAAAAATAATTACAAAATGATTAATTGGGTCAATTCGCAATTGCGGATATTAAACTGTGGTGCAAATCGATGAAGAAATATTGGCTGACACCACAGTACAAAGCAATTGCGAATTGAAATCGAAAATCGGAAATTGGGTCATTGCGAAATGAAATTGCATTATCGTAATCAGGAAGTGTTGACCCCGAGGTGTCGAGAAAAGGTGAAAGCCGGTAAGAAGTCAGTCCGGGGTTGGTCATGAAAGTCGGTGTTTGATCGTAAGAGTGGAGGTTGGACGTTAAGTCAAAAATAAAAATAAAAGTACGAAGTGAATATTACTTGAAGTGAATAAAAAAGTAAGCAAAGTGGTTAGATCAAAGAATACGAAGTGAATGTCACTTGATGTAAAATAGAAAAACTAAGCTAAGTGTATAGATTAAGGAATCCGAAGAGAACGCTACTTAATGTAAATAGAAAAACTAAACAAAGTGGATAGATCAAGGAATACGAAGTGAATGTTATTTGATGTAAATAGAAAAAAACTAAGCAAAGAGGATAGATCAAAGAATACGAAGTGAATGTTACTTGATGTAAATATGAAAAACTAAGCAAAGTGGACATTAAACCGCTTCTAAAAGAAATTTGTGAATAGATTTAAAAAAAAAAGAAACGAACATTAGTTGTTATTATACAAACAAAGAGCTAAGTAAAGTGCATATTAAACCTTTGCTCAGAAAGAATTGTGAATAGACTTAAAGAAAAATAAAAATAAGTGTAAACTGAATAAAATAGAAAGACGAATGACTAGGAAAGATAATGTAAACATAAGATACAATAAAAAGTGACAATAAAGAAAGAAAACTACGAGTTTTGATTTCCTGGATTTTTCTATTTTGGTGTTAATCGAAGATTGGGTCGACTTTCCCCTCGAGTCGTGATTCTCGGATTCCAAATAGAACCCGAAAACTATAACTCGCGTTGATGATTCAACGGCCGGTTTGATATTTTTGCAGCGTAATTGAGCAGACCTTTTTCGACGTTTTGTGACGATGGATGAAATGTGTGTCCATTACCATACACCTGAGTCCAATAGGCAGTCTACAGGGTGGCTGGAACGCCACAAAAGCCGACCCAAGCGGCTAAAAGACCAATGCTCAGCCGGGAAGATTATGGCCTCCGTTTTTTAGGATGCGCATGGCCTAGTCTTCATCCATTAGCCACAGAAGGGAATAACAGCTACAGGAGAATATTATGCAGCATTATTTGCCAAACTAAATGACGAAATAAATAAAAAACCGTCCTACGTGGCGAAGATAAAAGTGCTGTACCATTACGATAACACACCGTCTCACACGTCCTTGAAAGCAATGGCCAAATTGGGCCAATGACGATTTGAATTGGTTGCTCACCCACCGCTTTCTCCAGACTTAGCCCCCAGTGACTATTATCTATTCTCAACCCTCAAGCGGTGGCTCCAGCGAAAGAGATTCAGATCGAATGAGGAAGTCATCGCCAAAGCAGAGGCATATTTCGTAGGCTTGGACATTTCATACTACAGAAAGTTCAGTTAAATGTTGGAAAATCGCTACACCAAAGGTATTGCCCTCGAAGGCAACTATGTTGAGGACTAAATAGAACTTTGCCCAAAAAAACGCATGTTTTCATTAAAAATCCCGGAACTTTTCAGCCTATCTAGTCTTAAGTAGCATAGAGTAAACTAGCCTATCAAATTTAAAAATAAATCTAAATTATCTTTCTTCATTTGTTTTATTTTTTAACTTTTGACAGTTGTAAATAATGCGAGACTAATTATTATGTTCTTATACTGTGATTGGGCTCCTCGATAGTATAGTGGTTAGTATACCCGCCTGTCACGTGGGAGACCGGGGTTCGATTCCCCGTCGGGGAACCTCTGGCGCAAGACTAATGACCTTGCCCGAAAAAAAGCAAATCATTATGAAAAATTTAACTAGCCTCGGGACTTGCTAAATAAGGCCAAGACGGTTTCCGGTGATGATGATGATGATACTATGATTGTTTATTTTTATTTTTTTTTTCACATACGCGCGCACAAAGGGGAATTTGGAGTAGCCTTAAAATGTCAAAGCACAGTGCAAGCGGAAAGCAAGGCAGTGGATAAGGAAAGGAGGTATCGATGTACATTGGTCTTAAATGCTTGGACATTACAACGACGAGGAAACTCATAATCAGGTAGAGTATTCCACATTCGTGTGGTACGGTTAAAGAATGTCTCTTTATGTTTATTTGTGCGCCTGAAGTTCACTTTCAACGTGAACTGATGCGCATTCTCAGATTGACGGGTTTCGCGGGAAAATATCTGAGAAGGCGGAACACATTGAGAAAGTTCAGTTGAGCAAAGACCGTGACAATACCTATAGAAAAGATATAGCCACGATATGTTGCGCCTATGTTCTAACGACGGAATTGATCGACTCACAGCTGGGTCCCCAATAAGTTTCACTGCTCGTTTTTGCACACTATCGAGCACGTGTAGTGCACTTTAAGATGTGACGGACCAAATATGGGAGTTGTACTCCATTTTGTGACGAATATACGCCTTGTAATTGGCGCAAGGCTAATAACCTTGCCCGGAAAATAAAATTATTATGGACAATTTAACAAGTCTCGGATATAGACCAGATACCGGTGGAGAGACTTGCTAAATAAGGTCAAGACCGGTTGCCGGTTGTAATGCCAATGATGATGATACGCCTTGTAAATAGTGGCCAGGTTGGATGGAGTGAAGTATCTTTTGCATCTCTTAAGGAACCCCATGCATTTGCCCCCATTTTCCGCAACACCAAAAATGTGCTCGCTCCAAATAAGAGTCGAATTAATTCGAGTGGCGAAGATTAATAGTTCCTTGGCTTCATCGATGGAAGTGCCGTTCATCGACAGTGTATTTACTTTGGGGTTCGCCTTTGAAAACAGGAGACAGCACCGAGTTTTTAAAGCATTGAACTCTACTCGGTTAGATAATTCCCATTGATATATCTTATTGAGGTCTGAATTCAGTGTGTTAAGCCTAACCTGCTGATTGGTATTGACGTTCGAAGAGTTTGGTCGGGAATGTTCGTATGAATATGAGAAACTTAATGTGCTACCATCAGCAAACGAGTGGATTGAGTTGTGGGTAATGGAGAAGAGATCATTTATAAGATGAGGAAGAGAGTGGGTGAGAGTACCGAACCTTGGGGAACACCTGCATTAATTTGATGGGAGACAGATTTGACACCATCAAGAACCACTTGGATTGAACGGCCAGAAAGATAGTCTCTTATCTATTGGATCAGGGAATTGTCCACTCCATATGAATGTAATTTTGATAAAAGGGCTGGATGCCAAACTCTGTCGAAGGCTTTCGAGATATTCAGTGCAACAATCCAGTGAATGGACTCACTTTTCGGTAAGGTACGCCATCAAATCTCACGTGGACCTGTTGCTACGAAAGCCATATTGGCGGTCATTGAGGAGGTCATTTGATTCCAGATATATCGAAAGTTGACGGTAAATCAGGGATTCCGTTACCTTCGAGAGAATAGAAGTTAGTGCTATGGGTCGATAAAAAGAGATTTGTCGCCCTTTTGGGGAATTGGCTGAATGTTCGCTGACTTCCATCTATTTGGGAAACGACCAATAGAATAAGACAACTGGAAGTTTCCGCAATGGTTTAGGGAGTGAAGAGGAACATTTCTTAAAGAAAATTGGGGGAATGCCATCTAAACCAGCGGATTTGTTTGCGTTTAGCTTCTTGAGTGTCTGGACAACAGGACGCGTTCGGAAGCGAATCTGGCTCATGGTGTGCTGCATATGCTCAAGTTGAGCAGGAACTGATGTGGCATCCGATAGCGTTGAGTTGGCTCCAAAATGTGCAGCAAGCAGATTCGCTTTCTCTATTGAACTGGTGACTGGTCTGTCATCGACCATTCGCGAAGGACTGGATGAGGAGACCGAATTCTGGATGTTTCTCATGAATGCCCAGAAGTTTCTACCACATGTGGGAGAGTGTAGTATTTTTTGGATAAGTTTGGGCGTTGAATATACGCATTGCAGTCATTTCTAGCAAATCTTTTCCGGTTTACCTCAGTACTATTTGATTTATACAACCGGAAGCCCAACTCTTTACCCTAAATGGCTTCTCTGTGGTAAAATCGAACAACATATTTCTCTTGGGTTTGATACTCTTTACTCTGTGTCGAATAAAGGTTCCCATGCCAAGCAGAATCTTGTCTGTCGATGGGTCCGCTATAGAGTTATGGGAGTATAATGTATGTGTGCCGGCATACGGCACGGGTTCACTATCACCCACCGTGTTACCCCAGAGATTGCCACCAATGTGGGGGTTCCGGCTTTGTTATTAATGGAGCTGAAGATCGATTTGTGGAATGCAACTGCCGTGGATGCTGTTCTACAGTTTGAAACATTTTACTTCTGTAAACAAAACAAAACAAAACAATCGCTGCTTCGAGGCACACGGATTTTACTGGGCAACTTGTCGATGGGCTTTCCTATATCACTATAATCGCGTCTATCATAATGCCATGAAACGACACATCATTAATAATGGCGGATCAACTGACAAAGAGGTAGAAAAAGGATAGACGTCAAGGAATTTCAATGGCGATCAACGCACTTCCCGATTGTGGTCAGTCCAAAACTAGTCGAATGAGATTAAAACACACTTTTCAATCCCTTCAACACAACACATCGTTTCAATACTTGTTTTATTCCAGTGTAATTAACAGCCATTAAAATAAGTTCACAATAAAAATAAAAAAACAATACACTGCGAAGACGTTATCAAACGCACAACACCACGCGTCGCCACTAAAACCTCAACTCGACGTTTTACGTGGAGGACACGACCTGCCTCCACGGAATCTGTATTAAGATTTTAGAATGACGAACGAATACCAAATTTCATTCATCGTATAAGGGAACAATAGGAGATGATTCTCCACACATTGGTCACTGTAAAGAGCCCGGAACACACACGCGATGATCGCAATTGCTGCTCATGCCACGTATCGCCCAGCATGCGAACCGTGGGTATCCGAATTTCATAAAAAGGAAACGTTATGCGGAGTGGTTGCAGCTGGGCAATGATCATGAACTGGTGTTTACATGATCAGAAAACGCATACGGCACTTATGCTGATCATGCACCAGTTGGTGGCGTCTGGCAAGGGTCGAACTCTCGTATGCGTATCTACATTAACGAGAATTCGATTTGCTCCGGGAGGCAGCGGTCAGATATACTATGCATTGGGTTCGAAGGATCGACCGATAGGTCTGTGGATGTGACTTGCCATGCACGTGTGGGGAAAATTCTTTCTTATTTGTGTGCATGGACAAGTTCGAGGAGATTTGGTGGTTATGTAGTGTCGTAACCGAATTGAATTTCAAGGGCATGCTTATTGGTGCCAATGCATTTCCTTATCGCTAGGTTTGGCGACCGCTATGGTCGCAGCAAAGAAGTAAAGCAAGAATATCTCCTGCTTGTGTGCTGCAGGATTCGACAAGGGATATGGGCGCCGATATGATTTGGGTTTATATCGGTTGTTTGGTGTTACGACTGAATTGCTTTTTAGGCACATGATGCGTTTCATGCAATCATGCCCTTGAGGAAAATGTCTTTTCGTGCTAATGCTATTGAATTAGCGAACATATGGCTTAGGTGGTTAGGAGACATCTTAAGCAGATAACTGAAAGGCGAGTAAATGCTTTCCATAGACCCTGTGTTTTAGGTGGAAGTTTCGTATGCTTAATTGCAAGGTAAGTAATGGCGTTCAACTGGAACTGCCATACCACTTGTTTTTATACGTTTTTAGTGCTCTAGAAGCACTTTCTTACCAATTCATGGGTGGCGGGTACGTAGTGGCGTTCAATGGAACCACCACAGAGTCAACATCGTTATTGAGGAAAAGCAACGACCAATTTAACTTCTTCCCACAAAAGTCGTTCAGACCTTCCCAGTTGGCTTTCTCATAGAACTATACCGTTCCTTTGGGAGTTTTCTCCTTAGCGTTGCTGTTGATTAGAAAATATTTAGCTGACACGACACCGTGGTCTAAAGTGCCCAAGGGTGAAGAAACTTTAATTGTGTATTTGTTTGGGTGGGAGGTGACAAACAGATCCAGTGTGTTGGTGGAATGACCATTGATCTGGTACCCATGTTGGCTCATTGACGAGTTGAGTTAAATCATTTGACTCAGCAAAGAGCTGAACATACTGACCTTCAGGTGTTGTGTGTCCGCAGTGGCTAAGCAACTGAGAGTTGTGCACATTGAAATCACACGCAATAACGATTTCAGTGTGGGGATATAGGGTCAAGATATTATCGATAGAATCAGATATAACACCAAATTCGTTAATGGTTGCGTTTCTATCCAAGTCTGGGCTTTTATAAAGTACGCAGTAATGTATATGCTTACGAACGAGAAGGTTTAACGACGAGAAATTAAATTCTGGATTGGAGCAGAGCCCATATTATGACAGAAGCTGATAAGCAATATCACTAGACCACGATGTGGAAAGAACAAAGGCACTAAGTTATAACCGGATGTAGTAAAATCAGAAATATCTGCATCAGTTATTTTCTGAGTCTCGCTAAGTGGAAGGAGTGCTGCTTTCTGGTTACAGCCGTGGGCAGGCACAGAGGAGGAAATGCATCTTGGGCCACGGATGTTGCAAAGATCGACGTGAAATTCCTGTTCCATTGAAATGGCGACACAGAAAACCAATACCGCATCAGAAAAGGATGCAAGTTTGAGCCGGGATAGATAAGCGAAAGCAACCACTACAGGTAGTATGCCCCTGTAGTGAGTGTCCCACTAGATCCGTGACGAAATCCAGGTCACATCCCTTTCGTGGCGGATATTACGCCACTCAAAACACCAAAAACCCTCCAAAGATTATAAATCCATCGACAGTATCCATGCCTGAAGGACGTGTGAGTTAGTTTCTGCTTGTGCACCTACACGGATGCGGATTCAGCATGAACAGCCACTAACTATCACTGGAAACTGTTCGACAACGAAGAATGTAACGAATAAAAGAAACGCTAGAGTTGATTTGTTGATTTAATGTTTTAATTTATAATAATTTTAATTAGATTATAAATTATTTGATTTTACCAAAGGGGGCCTTGGATGAACCGTTTCACAAAAATGTTATTATACTTGAAAATAATTGTTTAACTCTTACACCGATGTACTCTATTTGTTAAACCGGATATAGTCACGACACGGCTTATGGGTTTATTGAAAAAGGTTCTGTTTCGCGCTCTTGTGCATTCGGGCCGACTCGAAAATATATTTTAAATGTTATCGTTATTTTTCTCTTCAATTACATCCGCCTGTTCTAAGGCTATCGCATCGACTCCTTCAACGCAACGACCCCGACACGTGTTGCTGGTTGTAAGGTTAATATCTGACTCGTCTAGACCTCTTCCTATGGTCTCTGCAATACCCTCGTTCGAAAAGGGGATGAAAAATAGAGGTCTTCCGCACTAGCCAGCCGATGTGATTGAGCTCTATCTTGTGCGCTCTTCATTTTCCCATGCGCCTCGGGGTGGATAAGCGCTGGCGTATTCGTTGCACGCCGATGTGCGCAGAGTGGATGAAAAACTCAAAGCGAGGAGCGCAATAACTCGGGATTGATCAGGCTTAGTGTGCGTGTGGTGATGTGGCCTCCGAGGTGTTCCACACTGAGCTAGTGTTGTGTGATGATTATCCCGAAGCCTGTGGCTATAGAAAGGAAGAAATGCGGAGGAGAGGAAAATGTAGTTTACTCTATTCACCTGAGAAAAGAGATCTTTGATCCCCAGCGGATGGAGGAACTGGGAAAAGACAAAGTAACGCTAGGGAAATATTATCACGTGATTCAATTGCATGTTTTGATAATTTCTCCAGCGGTTCTGCCATGATGCGACAACTTCGTCCGGCTGGATTTGGTTGTCGCTAACCAACATGAACTAGAGTTGCCGTATGGCCAAAAAAAATAAAAAAGGTAGCTAAACCCATTTATGCATTGCCTGCATGAAACAATGAGTTTAGCTATGCGTCCTTTGTGGTAACATGATTTACAGGTCAACGGGTAAGTAGGGGGAATGTGGTTGGTTTGACACGCTGTATGGTGGTCGAAATTAGATGGAAATAGCCGGAAATGGTGGGTGGTTCTCCATGGGTATAGAGAACCCCCCACAGACGCAATAGAAGTGCGAAAAAGAAGAAAAGAGACACAAGGAAAGGAAAGGGTATGAGTTTTCCCGCAATGTACACTTCCACACAATTTTTAGACTACCCCACTTGAAGCTACTGCTAAGGTATGCAACTGATTTAATGGCCTTTCCTTGTAAACACTACACTATACTATAATATATTGTATAAATGATAATTTTATAAAAACAAAACTTACAAATTGAACGGATGACTTTCATGATTTCCGATGGTTGGAAATACAGTAATATCTCCAAATGTCTTCTTGAGAAGGTTATTTATGTCCATGAGTGTTCGTACGTTCTTCTCTGGCGATGTCAGCCAAACAGCGTGATCTATAACATCACCAGTATGGTAAATATAATCGATTTTCTCATGTCGCTCCTTAATTTGACTCAAAGTATCGACAATAGTATGCCAAGGACTATCACAATCACGATAATCACCCCAGTGACCAGCACCTTTTGATGTTCCCTCAGACACATTCAGTTCACTATGGCAGCATTCTGGAGCACCGCATTCGGCAAGAGAGCCAACCACATACAAAGGGTCATAATGAATGTCCGTAATATGCAAAATGTTGAGGTCATTATCTCCCTTCGGTGGAATATCTGACTTGGGGCTATAACGCACGGTATGATTTGATTCCATATCAATATGAATCTTCCAGTTATAAACAGGATTCGTTACTTTGCAAAAACTTGCTTGTAGAAAGGTACCACAGAATGACTGTGCATCAATTTTAGTATTATTTACAATGAATCTACCAATAGGCTAAAAAAAAGGCCAAAACGAAGAACATCGCTGGTATACTACAGTACATATGTGGACAATAAACAATTCTTACAAAATTTATGTCCAATAACATCGAACAAACTTCCTCGTTCTGTATCTTAAGGCGGAGGCACATATCGAGTAGGATATGCTTCAATTGTTCATCATGTTCATAATCGAACTCCCCTCCTTCTCGGAACATCCGCACCATTACGGTCACAGCGGCCTGGCATGTTGTGCACATGAAAATCTGAATTACGAAATACGTCATACAATACTCTTAAAAAAGTAAACAGATTTGTTTGTAGTACCTGATCTGCTAGTCCCAAATGATCGACTTCCACCGTGAAGACGTTTTTGCTGTGAAACTCAGCCAATTGATTGGATAGTTCACGTAATTCTTGCGATTCTATACCGGTTTTCAAGAAGTCAGTATAAGCGTCCGAAAACCCAGAAGCAAAGTCATCTAGAAAATTAAAAGAGATTACGCAATATAAAGATTGTCCCAAAATGCATGCAAGAAGTATATATGTTTACTACGAAGGTAGGTCAATAAGTCCTTAGAAAATGTGAAAATAAAAGTAAATCGTTCTCATTTTCTAAAGACTTTTGACATGCCCTCGTATCATCAATAAAAAATACAATTTCGTTCATAAATACGATAAGTATGGCTAACGCGCCAAATAGTAGTTTCTGTTTGGTAGCGTAACATTACTATGCACGTGATAAAGAAACCATAATACTTGAATTGCTTGTCACGTTTTTGATAATTTTTTTATATTCAAGTGGTGAATGAATGCTTGCCTGTAAGTTATGTAGTGGCTCTGAATCCACTCGAAATTTTGTCGGCATAAACAAAACCTATTAAAAAAATGCTTATGTGTAAAACTCGTTGTCAGTTGTTAATTATTTTATTATCAGTACAACAAATAAATTAAAGAAATATCAATATGGTGTTTCGATAAGAATCAAATTCCTTTCGAATAACACTTCCACAAAATATATCGAAATTTATTTGATTGCTTTCATTCTGATAACCCCATGTAAAAAGAGGTGATCTAATGCCTGTCGCCGGTTTTTTCTTTTTTAATTCAGCAGAATTTACGGAAATCTCACATTTTGAATCAATTATTCGATTGATTACATTTTTATTAAAAATTTTATAATCATTTTCAATTATGTGTTCACAGATTTTGAAGTAAATCTCAACTCTAGGTAAATCGATCTACCTTGGATTTTAAATATTCCAATAAGAATCGTCGGCAAAGACACCACTGTTAGCGTAACTTTTTAAAAAAGTTTATTAACTTTATGGGGTGCAGATTTGATATTCACTGAGCGCCCAATAAGATAGTTCACTGTCCATTCACACTATTGATTGCTTTCAACCCGACGAAGGCCAGGACGATCCTTGTCCCAGTTCAATTCAAGTTGACATACACTCTCCACGTGACACCCCTGGATAGCTACTTTGGGACCCGCCAAGTAGTGAACCAATCCATGCAACGACATCCTGAGAAGGGTTGGCGCAAGGTTAATAACCTTGCCCGGAAAAACAAACTATTATGGCAAATTTATCAAACCTCGGATATGGACCGGATACACGACGACAACCACGGAAATGAAAATGGCTAAACGATTTGAGAATTTTTACATGGAACGTCCCCTCACTATACAGAGCTCGCAGTGCTGGATTACCCATTAGGCCGGACTAGGCCATGGCCTGGGGCCCCTGGCGAGCAAAGGCCCCCAAGGAAATTTCTCATGATTGTTTTTAATTTATTTTTGATTTTAATTAAATTTTTTTATATTTTTTGGAATTTTGTAAACAAAAATTTTTTTTAAAGACAATTCATTTATCTTTTCTAGAGAATGTGAGCAGTGAGGAAGAGGAAGCTAATAGTGTGAACACTAAATGGACATCGATCAGAGACACAATCAAACTAACAGCCCAAAAGGTATTAGGATTTAAGAAAACAATTAAGTCCAAACCTTGGTTTGACGATGAGTGCAGGGCGAAGATCGAAGAACGTAAACGCCTCAGAGTGATCCACTTAGAAAGATATGATGAAGTCAACGCAGAAAGATACGCGACAATTCGGAGAGAGACAATGAGGCTCTTCAAACGAAAAAATCCTAGAAAATTCCAGGGCAAAGAACATCAGGGGTATGTATGTCGGCATAAATTCAATTAGAAATGGCTACCGAGGAAGAGCCAAAATAATTCGAGACGCAAACGGCTGTCTGGTCACAGAAACAAACAATGTCGTGACAAAATGGAAGCAGTACTTTGAAAACCTGCTCAATGTACGCACCCATCAACCACAGATAAATGCACCAAGCGTACATACAGCCGAGCCTCAGATCCCAGAGCTGTCTCTCAACGAAGTTGTAGACGCAATAAATCGATTGAAAAACAACAAGGCTCCCGGAGTCGACTGCATACCGGCAGAGCTTGTGAAGCATGGAGGAGAGGCAACCGCTCGAAAGATCCACCAGCTCATTCAAACAATATAGGATAAGGAAGTCACTCCGGAAGAATGGAAAACCTTAATAGTCATCCCCATTTTCAAAAAAGGCGACAGATCTGACTGCGAAAACTACAGAGGAATATCATTGCTCCCAACCTCATACAAAATATTAACAAATGTCATACTGGCAAGAATCACACCGTACGCAGAAGAAATATTGGGAGACTACCAATGGGGATTTCGTCGGAACCGGTCAACAAGCGACCAGATGTTCACAGTAAGGCAACTGCTGGAAAAGAAGTCGGCATACGGAGAGACGGTTCACCAACTGTTCGTTGACTTCAAAAAAGCCTACTACTCAGTCGCAAGGCAGAGACTCAACCATATTCTAGTTGAGCTGGGAGTCCCAAAAAACATGCCGCCCTCATTCAAATTTGCATGAACGAAAACAAAGGGCGAGTCAGAATAGAAAACACCTCTCAGAACCATTTGAAATCCGGGACGGACTAAAGCAGGGAGATGGTCTATCACCGTGTCTCTTTAACTTTGTGCTCGAGTATGTCATCAGAAAGGTACAAGACGACAACATGGCCGGATCATCCCTGAACGGGGTCACACAAGTGCTCGCATATGCGGATGACATTGCCGTTCTGGGCGATAATCTAGAGAATGTTATTAAAAACTTTGAAATCATCATGCAAGCGGCAGAAGAGGTGGGCCTAGAAATAAATGAAGACAAAACAAAATACATGATTACGGCGAGAGCAGGTGGATCTCAGATAACAAATATAAACGTCAGAGGTATGATATTTGAAAAAGTTAAAGAATTTAAATATCTTGGAACGATACTGACGGCCAGTAACGAAATGTCGAAGGAAATTAACACGAGACTGCATTCCGGCAACGCGAGTTGGCACGCAGTAAGTAAACTGCTGAAATCTAGACTGCTATCACGTAACATAAAGCTCCGTGTCTATAGAACCATAATCATGCCGATTGTTCTATATGGATGCGAAACATGGGCTCTCACAAAACGGGAAGAAAACAAATTCCGTGTATTCGAGAATAAAGTTTTGAGGGGCATCTTTGGAGGTAAATATGACGAGGAGGCAGGACAATGGAGGAGACTCCACAACCACGAATTGGAAGAGCTATATCGCAAACCTACAATAGTGAGAGTAATCAAGTCGCGAAGATTAAGATGGGCCGGACACGTGGCGCGAATGGGGAACGATAGGACCGTGCATAGAATTCTTGACGGTAGACCAACGGGAAAGAGACCGGTAGGACGGCCGCGACGGAAATGGGAGGACAATGTTAGGCTTGGCCTTGAGGAGATCGGATCGAATGGTCAAGCGTGGAAGGAGAGTGCCCAGGACAGGGAACAATGGCGAAGCCGAGTCGGTGAGGTCATGAACTTCCGGGTTCCTACAGGCCAATAAATAATAATAAAATAATAATAATAAATTCATTTATCTTATGTAATTGATTATACAAATGTATTTTCAAACAAAAATATTTAAAAATCTTAATTGATTTATTCTTTTGATTGTTATTTTAAGCTACGATTTGAATTTCAAATCGCGCGCTAAATAACCGAAACAACGCTTGCAAACTCGAGCTTGTTTATATAAACAAAAACGGTTCATTTCAGTGTTTTAAGCAAAACAAAACTATCTCTTGCTTTGTCGTTTGTCAAATTACATTTGTTCGTTGTTCTTAGAGAAAAAAAGAACGTTTTTTCAATTAGTGACGAATCTAGATGTTAATTAATGTGAAATTGTGGTATTGTTAATGAACATATCGAAAACTACGCATTTGTTGAAAAAGGTAGGTTCTGTTTTATATTGTATCTTTTCACACAGCACAAAAAACATCACCAATCAAATTGTCTTTGTTATCCAACAACAATAATGAAAGTGAGTTTGTATATTGTTTTCGTTTTAAATTTCTTTTTTAAGTTTCGTTTAGTTTTTCGAAATTTGTTTTGTTGTTCGATTTTGATTTGTAAACTGATTTAATTTTAGCTATTTCTATAATTTAACATTTTGGTTTTGTTTTTTTGATTAATTTTTCAGTTCGATTTTTTGATTTTAAACTTTGCTGTTTAATTTCAAATGCAGAATCCTATCAGATCGGGGCTCAAAAGAGAAAAATTGCGGATGAAAAGAAAAAACGAATTGAGACAGATTTATCGAAACTGCCAAAATTGACGTCATTCTTCCAAAGTTCCACTGCACATGCTTCTTCATCAGCTAGTGAACAGATCGAATCTAGTAATGAAGATGTAAGAATCGAAATATAATTTACTGTTGATATTTATAAATTATAACTTTCTTATAAAATATAAATTAAAGTGTTTTTAGAGCAAATGTAATTCTTAAAACTTTTGAATTCAAAATTGTTTTATCAAATTTGCAGTCGATCATCTCAAAACCTCTGAATCTTTGGATCAAGATGATGGATCAAACTCGCAGCGTGCTGTTAGTCTGAACGAATACGAAGAGCTCAGAGCCGCGGATTTGGGTACTTTTGAAACTGCAGCGAACAATGACAATTGTTCGAGCGATCCAGGCAAGTGGGGTGGTTTCACTGACGATGACGCCAATTTTTGGATCAATCGTGGTCCAAGCATGTGCCAAAATCACTCTGGACCGTTTGAGCCGTCTCGTAGATTTTACGATGCAGAAGGTAGAGCAAGATATTGCTCAGAAAAAACGTTTTTTGGAAGAAAGGCAAATCAAGAACGGTTCAAGCGCGAATGGCTCCCACGACTGGTTGCGTGTATTGTTTTGTATGTAAAATCTTTACTTCCAAAGACAAACAAAACAAACTGACCAGCGATGGATTTAATGATTGGAAAAATGTTTCCCAATTACATCAACATGAGAATGGATCTCTTCACAGAGAATGTATGTTGACATACATTCAAAGGCGACAGAACTGCGTCGATGTTTCCGACAACCTTCAACTTGAGTACCAGAAAGAGAAAAATTATTGGAAAGATGCAGTGCGACGATTGATTCCAGTCATCATAACGTTGGCTGAACGAGGATTACCTTTCAGAGACACAAACGAGCATTTCGGCGTTCCAGATAATGGAAATTACTTAGGTTTACTCGAACTAATTGCACAGTTTGACCCGTTCTTAAAAAGTCACATTGAAAATTTTGCGGACCGTGGCAAGGGGAATCCCTCGTATTTATCAAAAACAATTTGTGAGGAGTTGATCAGCATTATGGGTTCAAAAGTAAGACATCACATTATACAAGAGGTCTTAGCCGCGCGATATTTTGGTCTTTCAGTCGATTCAACTCCGGATATCGCTCACGTTGATCAACTCACTGTAGTTTTTTTTTTTTTTTTTATTAGACTTCTCTCGGGAAAGGCGAACCTATAGCGTCGAGTGGGCGCACCGAGATGCCATCAAATAACTGTTGCAGTTCTTTTTGAGCAGTTGCAGGTTGTAACGCTCCGGGAACACTCGCGTGGGAAGGGAGTTCCACAGCCTCCCCGCTCTGTAACGGAACGAGTTCTGATACAGGGATGTTCGTGCCGTCGGGAGATGAACCACAAACGGGTGCGATCCGTCGGATTGTCTTGTGGAGCGCATATAAACCGAATTGCGTGGAACAATGGCAAGAATCTCCGAAGAACAGTACCCGTGATAATATCTGTAAAACAGACAGAGGTCGGCCACGCGCCTTCGATGTGATAGCGACTGTAGTCCCGACGTCAGCACCGAATCCCCGATCAGGCGTATCGCTCGTCTTTGTACGCTCTCAAGTAGGTCGAGGGTATGTTTAGGAGTCGAGCTCCAAACATGAGAGCAATATTTGAGCGCGGGTCTAATTTGAGATTTATATAGGAGAAGAAGTTGGGCCGGAGTAAAGTATTTCTTAGCTCTAAAAAGATAACGCAGTTTTCCTGAGGCTGATCTGGCGATACCCGATACGTGTTTATGCCATGATACATTCCCACAGACCGTGACGCCGAGCAATTTCAAACTTTCCCCAGCCTCGAGGGCCCGGCCACTCATCATCAGCTGTGGAACCGATGATCCACTTTTCTTTGTGAATGTTGTATACTGGGTCTTCGTTGCATTGAAGTCGACAAGATTGGCCTTTCCCCACTGCAGGACTTTATCTAGATCCTGATTCAGAGAGTCAATCTGTCTACATCTCAGCTGGTGCGACGTAGATGCACCAATCGGCCGATCACTCGAAAAGGAGGAAACAAGCGTACTATCATCCGGAAAACTGAACACTTTGTTATCCGTTGTCTCCAACAAATCATTTATGTGAAGCAAGAACAAGGTTGGAGCCAAAATAGAACCCTGGGGCACCCCCGAATTAACAGGATACAGATCCGAACACTCGCCGTCCACAACAACCCGGATCGATCGAGTCTCGAGGAAGCTCCCCGTCCAGTCGCAAAGCTGTTGGGAAAGTCCATATGAACGAAGTTTGCTCAGCAATGCCCCGTGCCAGACGCGGTCAAAAGCCTTGGAGATATCTAATGCGACCGCCCTTGACTCACCATGCCGTTCAATCGCAGATGTCCATATATCGGTTATAAGTGTCAAAAGGTCTCCTGTGGACCGCCTGCCACGGAATCCGTATTGACGATCATTCAGAAGACCGTTGCACTCCAAATACTTAACCAACTCTGTATTGATGACTTTTTCCATTACCTTAGATAAAATAGACAGTAATGCTATCGGACGGTAATTTTGTGGGAGACACTTTTTTCCCGTCTTTGGGATTGGCTGAACTCGAGCGATTTTCTAGCAGGCAGGAAAGGTCCTCCGTGCATAAGATAAGCGGAAGAGTCTGCCAAGAACCGGCGATAGTTCTGGAGCACAGTTCGTAAGTACTATTGCTGGTATTCCGTCCGAGCCGGTTGCCTTCCTACAATCCAGTTCACGTAGAATGCGTTGGATAGTGCGCGGAAGAAATCTCACATCCCGCATGGAAGACTGTACCGGCGAGATCACAGGTGGGTCCAAGAGGCCGGGATCGAGGTTTGAGTTCGCGGAAAATAAATTCGCGAACACATTAGCTTTATCCTTTGGATTCGTGACCAACGTCCCGCTATCTGTCACCAACGGGGGGAAAGAGGAGGAAGCAAAGTTACTGCTGACAGCCTTTGCCATTGACCAGAAGGAGCGCGAACCAGTTGGGCACCGAAGGAGCTTATTGATCACCCTGTCGTTGTGAGCCTTCTTCGCGGTATCAATCGCCTGGTTGCACGCGTTTCTGGTTCTAACAAAATTCGTTCTGTTAACATCGGTGGGATTGGAGCGCCATTGCTTAAAAGCTCTATTTTTTGCCGCTGTAATCAGCTCGCATTTTTTGTCAAACCAAGGTTTATCAGACGAACATCGCTTGATGGAATGCGGAATATACATCTCCATCCCCAGGAGAATAACCTCTGATACCGACTCCGCGCAAGCGTTAACATCGGAATTTCCGAAGCACACCTCCGACCATGGAAAGGATGCGAAGAAATCTCGCATATCGTCCCAGTTAGCAGCCTCATACTTCCATACATGGCGAAGCTGCTTAGGCCGGTTATTCGCTTGGTATGCAAGTGCTTGCGCGACAGATACCAAGCAGTGATCTGAGTTTCCCAGTGGCGCAGAAACGTCTACGGTATAAATACTCGGCTCGGATGTCAAAAACAGATCCAGGGTGTTCGCATAATCGCCTCGGGCATCCGGTACTCGCGTTGGCTCCCCCACGAGTTGAGTCAAGTTGTGGCTTACAGCAAACATCTCCGCCAGCCTCCCAGCCTCGTCGGTTCTGTTAGAATGTAACAACCAGTCGGAATTGTACACATTAAAATCGCCAAAGACAATAATTTCAGAAGCTGGGTGGTTGATCTGTATCCAGTCGACGGTATATGAAAGATGTTCGGAAAATGTCGCCGGTCGATCGTCATTCGGGGAGCGGTAAAGACAACAAAGAAATTTAACGGAATTCCTCAGCACGACCCTCAACCATACGATGTCCATATTATTGGGTTCCAACGCCTCCATCCTCTGGCAAGCCAGATCAGACCGTACGAAGACGCAGACTCCGCCCTTAAAACGGAATCTCGAATGTAAGTCGTATCCTGAGCAACGAAGATATGTCGAATCAGTTGACGAATCGACCTGGGTCTCAGTTAGGGCAAGGATATCAGGTTTCGTTGTTTGCAAATATTGGTGGATGGCGTTTACATTAGTATTGGTGAAACCGATGCCCCTGATGTTACAAAATGCCGTCACCAGTCGAGCGTGGGCCGAGCCTCGAGAGCTAGCCCGGTTATGCGATGACGAACCTCTCAAAGTTCCATTATTTATCATGATATCTGCATGATGTTCCCCCTGACATAGTGCCCCCCGGAGATCCGAATGGGAGACTAGTTTACCTCCGGAATTCTTTATATCAGAAGACACCATCATGACTTATCCCCGTGTCAGTCCGGGCCATCAGCCACACATCCGAAACACCGTCGAAGATTTCTCTCGGCGATATCGCGGAATGTACAGCGTGACGGGGTGGTATCTCACCTTGGGACCGACTATCACCTAACCAACCTTTTCTCGAACCGGTCCATCAGCCAAGCTCCGAAAGATGGCCAGGGATTTCTCCCGACCATTTCACGGAGCCTAAAGCTTGATGGGGTGGTATTTCACCGGGCGCACA
Organism: Microdon myrmicae; assembly: GCA_963931805.1. Classification (NCBI taxonomy): domain Eukaryota; kingdom Metazoa; phylum Arthropoda; class Insecta; order Diptera; family Syrphidae; genus Microdon; species Microdon myrmicae. The sequence continues at coordinate 32,609,148 of OZ007499.1, forward strand.
GGGCGTTGGGACCCCGGCTACCACTCGGCCTTTAGTCGCCTCTTACGACAAGCTGGCCTAGCTGTGAGTATATTCTAACGCCCTACTCACAGGTTGTCCGATATGTTGCTAAGAATGGAAAGCCCGTTGAAAGATTTTTGACTTTTTTAAACTTTGATAGCCATAGAGGTGTTGCGATGGCTGAAGTGGTTTTAGAATTTCTTGCGATTTGCGGCTTAGATTTTAAATACTGCAGGGGTCAATCTTATGATAATGCTCCGAATATGTCGGGTATTTACTCAGGTATGCAATCGATCTTGTTAAATCTCAACGAATTTGCGATTTATTTACCATGTGCAGCGCATTCGCCTAACTTAGTTGGAGAAACTGCTGTAAAGTGCTGCTTGTTTGCAGTGAACTTTTTTTCTATTGTACAATTATTGTACACATTCTTTTCAAAGCTCAACCCACCGGTGGGACGTTTGAAGGAACGTATCGGAAACGAAAAGGTACTGAAATCGTTATCCCAAACTCGTTGGGAAGCTCATGCGAACGCCACTGAGGCAATTCAAAAATCTTTCAACGAAATCGTAGCAGCATTGTATGAACTTGCTGATGATTTAACACAAAAAAGTGACTGTAGACACGAAGCTGAATGTATCGTGAATAAAATTCAAACCTTCGAATTTGTTTTCATGCTTGTTTTGTGGAGCGATATTTTGAACAATTTTCGGGCAACGAGCAAAGCATTGCAGTCAGTAGAAATTGATCTGAAAACCTGCGTGTTAATGTACTCGTCAGTAGAAAATTTGTTAGATGAGATGAGAGATAAGTTCGAAGTGTTTGAAAACAAAGCCAGATCCATTTTACCTGAGACAGATTATGCGAATGTTGCATCGCGAGTTCGACGAAGTCAAGACAGCCAAACGATGGCGATGCTCCAGAGGTTGCATTAAGTCCGCGCGACTATTTTCGTGTAAACGGTTTTTTGGTAATCATCGATACGCTCAAGATTGAAATCAACAGACGAAGCAAAGTTTACTTAAAGATTTCGGAGAGATTTTCGTTTTTCGAAAATGTGTGTTCCGAAAAGATTTCCGATTTAGTTGACTTTTACTCTGACGATTTAGAAGAATATTGCCCTGAACTCATACAGTTTCACGCTTTCATTAAATCAAAATTCCCAATGAAACTTAAGTTCACTCACTCTGACCTCTACGAAAGTTTGATTCAAGATCATCTTGAATTAGTTTTTCTGAACGTTGAGATTGCTGTTCCCATTTTTTTAACTCTTATGATCACGAATTGTTCGATAGAGGCTCTTATTCAAAATTGAAACGCATCAAAAACGAGCAAAGACGTGTTTTGCGTCAAGAACGATTAGACATGCTAAGTCTGATGTCCATTGAATCGGACATTCTTCGTCAAATAGATTTTGAAGAAATCATCAATGATTTTGTTGATCAAAAATGTAGAAAAAAAGTTTGTTGAAAACGAGCGTCACTTTCATCTTCCAAAGAGATGTCCAAAGATTATTTTATAATTTAATATACTGTTAATTATTTTTAATCAAAAAATATATAATTCAACTGAAAAAAATGATTTCCTTTTTTTATTGTATTTGAAATCCTTAAAATGATATCAATTAATTGTTTAAATTATACAAATGCATCAATAACGATTAATTTTACGATTATTAAAAAAAAGAGGGCCCCAAAATTTGAATGGCCTAGGGCCCCCGATTGGCTTAATCTGGCACTGAGAGCTCGAGCTGTACAGCAGCTAGCCGATGCCCTGTCCGAATATAATGCTGACATAACAGCATTACAAGAAATAAGATGGACGGGGAGTGGTGTTATTCAAAGAAACGAGTATGACATTTATTACACCTGTCATGCAAAACACCATGTGCCTCGAGGTAGACTTTCTAGTCAACCAAAAACGGTAGCCTGCCATTATCGGCTTTAATGCAATAAACGAAGGACTGTGCACTCTTCGCGCGCGAGGCAAGTTTAAGAACATAAGCCTCATAAACGGCCACGGACCTACAGAGGAGAAGATCAAACGGGCCCTCAATGCCGATGTGAAAATCGTTCTTGGTGATTTAAATGCTATAATAGGTCGGCAGCCGGCTTTCAGGCATTACGCAGGTTCCCATAGTTTGTATGAGAACACTAATGACAATGTACTACGAGTCATCGAACTGACAGCATCAAAGAACTTGGTCGTTGCGAGTACCAGGTTTCCGCGTAAAGATATCCACAAAGCGACGTGGGTATCACCTGATGAAGCCACTCGCAACCAAATTGTACACGTGTTGATAGATCGCCGCCACTCCTCGAGCCTGATGACAGTACGAAAGCACCGAGGTGCCAACGTCGACTCGGATCACTATCTTGTTGATATAGTTTTCCGAGAGCGGATTGTCTTACGGAGACGTATTGCATCCGCGGATCAGGTTCGGATCAACACGGCTGCCGTACGCATTGAGAACACCAGTAACACCTTTGGTCATGCATTAAGACTCGCCCCAGAAGAGCTTGATGGAGGGAGAGTAAGTGCTGGGGCCAGAATGCCGAGCGTAAAAGAGAAATGAACACACCTTATGAATACTGTCATTAGTGCTGGCAACTCCATCTTAGACAGTGGTTGTGCGGCCTTTGTAACAGATATACACACAATACACAAGCGAGTAGTGAAGAGCACCGAACGAAAATCGAATAAGAAAATGCATCAGAGCCGTATACTATAGCGATAACATAACAAAATCCACATCAGTCGAATGTACTTGAGTTTAGAAATCGAATTCGTACACACGTCGGTGGACTAATGGATTGCGCTTTGGTTTAATTTTTGGTGATTCTAACAGTCATAGCGTCAGTTCGAATCACACGTTCTTCACCATCATCTCAAACGCTATAGTTGTACAGGTCGGAGCGACTGGTTTGGTGATGAGTGCAAACCAGCGACTGAACGTAAGAATGCTGCATACCGGGCAATGCAGCAAACTCATAGGACGCGGTATGCGGGGAGAAATACAAAGACCTCAGAAGATCTGAAAAAAAGACTCCACAGACAAAATAAAAATGCCTAGGTAAAGAATCTAGTCTGTGAAATAGAGAAAAGTAGAGAGCGAGGTCCGCACGAGGCGCGGAAGTTCTACCAAATAGCCCCCAGTATGACGCGGTACACATCACGCTGCACTTACTGCAAGGATAAAGAGGGTAATCTGATCACCGATCCTGAAGGCATTCTGGAGCGATAGGAAGTGCACTTTAATAAATTCCTAAATGGTCACCTCACAGAAGAATTGGAGGCCCCACCAATGCAAGACAAGACCAAATGCTGCCGCCACCAAGCATTGAGGAAACATTAAAAACTATAAGACAGCTCAAATCAAATAAAGCCCCTGGAGCTGGTGGCATACCAGCTGAGCTGATCTAACAAGGAGGGAAGGCGTTACATCACGCAATTCATGATATCGTGGTGCACGTATGGGAGCAAGAGGAGATGCCGGAAGATTAGCGTCGTGGTATAATTTGCCCCATACACAAGAAGGGAGATATCACACTGTGCAGCAACTGTAGGGGTATAACATTGCTGAGTACCACCTATAAGATACTCTCCACTATCCTACAAGATCGGATAGCCCCATACGCTCACGTCATCATTGGTCAATATCAGTGTGGCTTCATCCCAGGCAAATCAGCAATTGATCAGATATTCACCCTTAGGCAGGCGATGGAAAAATGTCACGAATTTAAGATTCCATTATATCATCTGTTTATAGACTTTAAGGCCGTCTACGACAGCATAGCCAGGGTAGAACTATATAATGCCATGAGAGAATTCGGCATTCCAAACAAATTGATACAGCCTTTGTAGGTTGATCATGACCAACGTAACTAGTCAAGTAAAAATAGCGGGATTGCTGTCCAAACCAATAAACATCTTGAATGGACTCCGACAAGGGGACGGTTTGGTCTGCCTCCTCTTCAACCTGGCGTTGGAGTAAGCAATCCGTGACTCTGGCGTTACAACAAGAGGAACTATTGTCACCAAGTCCATCCAGATGCTTGCCTACGCAGATGACATCGACATCATCGGTAGAACCGAATCGGCGGTACAGGAATCCTTCACCCAGATCGAGCAGGCGGCACAAAAACTGGGACTGCACATTAATGAGGGAAAAACTAAGTACATGGTGGCAACTTCTGCGAACAGAAGACCTAACGTTGGTTAATCTATCAGGATAGCGGAGCACGAATTTGTAGTAGTGCAATCCTTTAACTACCTTGGGTCAATAGTATCAGCAGACAACAATATGGAAGAAGAACGCACCGACCGGATCGGAGGTTGGAATACGACTTAAAGATTCAACCCTCGTTTGGGGTGAGTTTGGTGGTGTGGTGGTAGATATCCTCTCCACTAAGGATATGTTTTTACTTACCGCCAGAGAAACGTAAAGTCTACCTTGGTGAATATGAAACCAGATCTCATAATGGAGGTCATGGTGGCATGTATGTGATCGTTCAAATCTCTGTTGTTTACTCATGCGCGAAGGCAATGGAAAAACAAAGCAGACAGGCGGCTAGGACAAAGGTATCGGGGCGATCATTGTTTATGATGTGCATCGCGGCTAAAATAGACGACGATGCATCGAAGAGATGTGCTAAAAGCAAATTTGGGACGAGGGCATCATAAAACTCTTAGATGAGTGATGCCGTCATGATGATGTAAATAGGCGAATAGCCATTGGGAAAAGGTGCTAATGGGTTGGTGGAGAAAACGAATCTGTACATGCAGGGAAATTCGTTTGCGGGAAACGGATTCTATATATGCATTGTTTATGCATTCAATCCGGAGGCTATGCGCGAAGTCGATGATTGTTTGGAGATTCAAACAAAGGAGCATTTCTGGGTACAGTGCTTGCAGCTGTATCGATAGTTGCAAGTCATTGCGAAGCAATTCAGATGATTACACAATGAAGGTTTGTATATACCACCTGTGTCAATTGTACATGGCATCTATGGCGACGCCAGGATCGAACTCTAGTGTGAATATCTACACTAATTGGAAATTCGGTTCTGGGTCGCTAATGCAGAGATGCATTGACACATGTATGAATGCCCTTGTAGGAAAACGTCTTTGCAGGCATTTCCAGGTAATGCATTGAAAGCATTAATTATCCTTGGGAAGGAAATGTTTTTGCTGCGGGGAGATTGCGGTGCAGGTGTGGGAATGTTGGAATCCGCCTGGCAACCGAAGGTACCGAATAGGTTTTGGTTTTATGCACCTGTATAATGGAAAGAATTCTTGTAGGGAATTTCTATGCGAAGAAATGCATGAAAGGTAAGAATTCTTTTACAGGGACTTTTAGGTTATATAAATTTGATCTATTTGATGCGTGAAGCATTTAAGGTGCTAATGCGATTGCATTAGCGAAACTAATAAGGTTGGGTCGAAGTTATGGGGGTTCTTCAGGTAAGTAACAGTGGAGTTTGGCGGAACCGCCACGGTACTGTCTAAGTGTATAACTTCCAACAACCAGACCACAGTTAAGGCGCACCGTACAATCGCTGAAAGCCTTGAATTGAACAACATTATGCAAAGGTTCTGGGAACTCGAAGAAGTGGCAAGGAAAAAACCTCTGTCATTAGAAGAAGAGCAGTGCGAAACGTATAGATTCACCAGCAGTCACCCTTCAACCCCAAACGGTTCAGTCAGTTACCCCTGAATCAGCTAGAATTTCTACGCCAGTTAGTCTGCAAAATGTGCTGTCGGGTCCACAACACACCAGCAATGTTAACATTAGCGGGTTTGTTCCACAAGTACAAACAAAGACGCACGAGATCCATATAAATGAGGTTAGGATGCGGAAACCTATACACCGTAAAAAGGAGGGACAACCAAATCCTCCTCCTGTGGTTGTATCAACGTATTCTTCCATCTTAATGATGCCCTCAACAACAAGAACGATTGCATCACCTCAAATTACCTCAGATTCCAATTCTGTTAGTGATTCAACAGTCACCAATTTAACACTAATATCTGCTAATCCTCGATAGTACTCGTATAGTGGTTAGTATACCCGCCTGTCACGCGGGAGACCGGGGTTCGATTCCCCGTCGGGCAGCCTCTGGCGCAAGACTAATGACCTTGCCCGGAAAAAAAAACAAATCATTACGGAAAATTTAACAAGCCTCAGGACTTTCTAAATAAGGCCAAGACCGGTCCCCGGTTGTAGTGCCGATGATGATGATGATGATGATGATGATGAGCAGAAGCAGCATACACAACCACTACAACAAGACGAATCCAGGGATATACAATCATTCAATGACATCATGATATCGATTCCGGGCCAAAGCAATGACATCCCATTTACATTTTCGATTGCCGCCACATCTAATCAACAAACGGTTAGTAAATCTCACAAGTCGCAATCAGACATGCGATTATAATCCGGAAGTGTGGTTGATGTTAACAACGTGTAGGCAGGGCAAAATATTCTGATAACGATCAATCAAAATGATGCAACCCAAGCATATACTATTTCAATAGCCAAACTTTGCTTTCTGTCAATGCTCAATTAACACACATACTCTAAACCAAATCTTAATCTATAAACACAAATTTAACTAATCATAGAATTTAATATAATCAACTAAACATTGAATTAAGCAAACCCATAACCCATTATAGCCACACGCCATTCACCAAATGTTCTTGTTCTTTTACATGTACCCACCTGTCATCGCCTCAACGAGCGGAGTCGCAGAATGTCTCGCCCACACACATAAACTTTATGCAAGTAGTCGCACGCGGTATCGGCCACAAGTCTTCGCCTAAAGGCAAGGCAATCGACCCATTTCCTGATGCCCTGATAGAGAGGTGGACTCGAAGAAGACGTACTCGTGCTACGATCACCAGCCTTTCCAAAGGGAATCAGCTTACTCCGCAGCGATGGCAGATATATATATATATATATATATATATATATATATATATATATATATATATATATATATATATATATATATATATATATATATATATATATATATATATATATATATCATTATGAAGCCGAAAGATGATCCTGGACACGACTTTCGATTGATGGAATTCAAGGCCTTGCTGAAGCCATCCTTATGCCTGGATCCTCAAGCGCGTCAACGGTGACTGCACATCCAAACATATGCCACCATTCCCTTTAATGAAGACTCCATCCTGGTCGAAGGGAGAGTCCTATATCAACGCAGTCTGGGGCATAGTTATGTCTATATATGTCTCGGAGGATCTGTGGCGGTTCCTTTGAACGCCACTACCTACCTTTCCATTATAGTTCGAAAATTGCCACATAGAGCTGCCGAAAACCGATAAAACAAGTACTGATTGCTTGCCTAGCAATTAAGCATGTACTTATCTTTTTGTCACCCACCTAAAGTGTCTCCTATACCATATTTTCGCTAATTCAATAGCATGAACCACAAGAAACATTTTCCTCATGGGCATCATGTGCTAGAAAGTAATTCGTCGGGTGCATGTGGCATCATCGTATTTCCTAGTATGAAAGTATAACATGCGGCATACACCATGCAACCAACATTGCCAGAACAATATCACCAAGATATACCCTTACGCGTCAGCCGCACACGTGCAGGAGATGTTTCATCTTTTCCTTTTCATACATGCATCGATCGATCATCTGACCGACAAATACATCAAGGCATACCGCCCAAGGAAGTCAAGTCTCCTAAATGGAAAATTACCATCGAGAATTCGACTACGTGGAGATGCCGCCAAGATGTGCACGATCAGCATAAATGCTCTACGCAGTTGCTGATCGTGTAAACACCTTAATCTCTATGTCGAGATATTGGCACCAGCGGCAACCATGCCAGCAAATGCTCCCCTTCATCATCATCATCATCAGCGGCACTACAACCGGGAACCGGTCTTGGCCTTATTTAGCAAGTCCTGAGGCTTGTTAAATTTTCCATAATGATTTATTTTTTCTGGGCAAGGTCATTAGTCTTGCGCCAGGGGCTCCCCGACGGGGAATCGAACCCCGGTCTCCCGGGTGACAGGCGGGTATACTAACCACTATACTATCGAGGAGCCCCTTATGGAATTATTATATCCACGGTCCGCTTGCTCATGCACACCATGAGAGTGCGAGGTAACCGCATCTGTGTGTGTGCACATCCTTTCGGTGATCATCTTCTAAGATCATCCCTTATATGGTCATCGGGGCAATGGATGAAAATGTTGGTGTTCTGTCGCTTCGGTTGATATAGTCAATCGCGATACAGATTCCGTGGAGGCAAGTCGGGCCTCCACGTTAAATAAGTAGAGCGAAGTACAAGTTAGTGAACGGTCTGTATAAAAAGGTCTTCCTTCTATGGAATGAATTTTGAAAGACCAGCCTCAGATCGTTTGTGTCGTATCAAATGTTTTCAAGTTTTAACAGTTGTGATCTCTCCTTGGAACACCAACTATAAGTTTTACCGTATTAAATTAATTCAAGTTTTAACAGTGTGTTATTTTGGGTTAAGACCGATAACCACCAGCATTAATTGTAAAGCTGTGTAAATAGATATTTGTAATTACGTTCATGGTAATCTTTAGAGAAGTTTCTTAAGTAATTAAATAATAAATAAAAAAACGAGTCTACTACGGAGTTTTATTTAAGTGACAGAAAAGCAGCGACAGACGACCGGGTATGGTGGTGAACCCGTGCCCCTGAGGCACCCTACCACTAAAGACAGTATAACTAAAATACACAAATACCACAGATCCACATTCGCGACTGCGAATTTCGACCATATCTCTCGTGCTAAGGACAATAAGGTCGAAGCCGGAAAAGGGTCCTTTTCAACGAAAGAAATGGCTGTAGTGCGTCTTGGAGTCATGGATTACAGCACACTCCCATTTCCTTTCGGCGGCCCCGCAAGATGTTTCAACACGCAACATGATCCACCAAAAACATAAACGTATGACGTAAATTTCATTTCAAATTCAATTACGCGATCACATAAAACCACGATCATGGATCCCCTTAGGCGAACACCATAGGACACGCCCTCGACTGACTTCACTGCCGTCGGCATAATGCTTGCAATGTCGACCAACGCGAAGATCGAAGGAACGTGTGAAGCAAATGGAGGAAATTATGATCCACATGTTCCAATATGTTCCACAAGCAACAGCCAATAAAAACGTCGGCTCCAATTTAGGTCGACGAGAGAGATATGGGATGGAGAGTTATCCTAGGGTGATTGCAGGTCAGTGGCCGAGAAATCAAGGCCATCGTGAAACTATTGCATATGTGTGGTGGTGCTTGCTAGATGCGTCGACACGGACGCTGATTCAACTAGAACACCACTACTGCTATGCTGAAACTTCACGTAAAGATCAAACTCCACAAATAAAACACTCGATTTAATTGCCACATAAAAGCAGCTTTTTATTTTCGTTAGTCTTAATTTTTAATTACACAGGTGAACTTCTATTGTTTTTGTACTTCGGTTACGTGAAGGGTTCTCCGTATCTTTCACAATGGGTATTGTTTAGTCTTAGTGCTATTGTACATTATCCTTTGTCACTGTTTTCTTTTCTTTAACTTTCTTTAATTACAAATGGTTTTACTAGGGCGAGGCCCTAACTGTTCGAATAAATGTAAATGAAGCGGGAGCTACCGTGAAATTAATCGCCATTCAAACTAAACTAGATTTGTGCAACAATCGTTCGGAAATTCACTAGACAGGTGCAAACACAACACTCGGCGATACTGCCGAATTAAAGCCTGCAGCGAATTGTAGGGAAACGTATTCACTCTGCATCTCTGATCGATCAACACTTGAAGTAACTTGATGGTAATGTATCCCCTGGTGACACTGACTCAGTAAAAATTCTCCAACGCGTGTGGCACCGACCGGTGACGAAATCTGACTCTCGAAAACGCAACGTCCCCGGTACGTGTGCGTTTCTCGGTGGTTACGATCTGACTCATCGACGATCGGTAATGGAAAGTCCACCGCCGCAGTTATCGCACTGAAGATCCAGCCAGTCATGGCTGGGGTGGGTTTCTACTGAGTGGGTGAGAGAGAGACGCGGAATTTCCCTTTCATGCTGCAACCAATAAGGAAACAACGAGAGAGAACGTGCTGGAAGGGTTCCGGTGCATGTGTATACCCAATTGCATCGGAAATTGGATGCAAAGAAGGAAATTCAACCAGTCAGCTGTGCAAACAAATGGTCGTTCGGTAGCGACCGAAAAAGGTTGCTATATTTAAACTAGCGATTTGTTGATGCTAGGGAATGTTGCCGTACAGGCCGAAATAGCTTCTTCTGTTTATACGTTGTGTATACAGAAGCATTCTGTTTCGATAGCCAGCGTGAGAATCGTGGCTGTTCGTTGTTTAGACAACGAATCATTAGACATGACCAATGCAGTGATCGATCCTCGATAAGGCGACGGATTATGTAGCTGTACAAATAAATGGCGTACATGAAGGGTAAAGCCATGCCGTTGTAAGCAATAGAAGACATTGCGAACAGCAGGAATGGTTTTGTTCTGTGACGTTAGGTCAACAGAAAATTGGTTCGCCATGGCAAGGGCTGGGATGAAGGTTTATTTGTTTTAGAAAAACAGTCGTGGGACACGACCGTTGATTTGATTGTTTAAACAACAATGGCGGTCGATCATCGGAAATTTGGCTTGCAGATGTGCAAGCAAGCAACTTGCCCGACGTGTCTTTTTGGACCAATGTATTGTTGGAACAAGAAGACACAGGAGGATTGGTGTATGTTTTCGTATGATGCCATGGCAAGATGATGATCTTGCCGTGGGCTTATTTTTCTGGTGAGAAATTGTTGAAAAGAGATTTGTACTGCTCATGTCCAGGTAAGAGGCTTTGGTGGGTACAGTATAGCACGGTTGGGGAAGGGAAGTTAAGTTAGGACGATGGGTGGTTCTTCGGGCGAGCCTTAAAGAACCCCCACATATGGACAAAGTGACAAAGAAGGACAAGTTTTTCGCAGGCAGTCACTGATCAAAAACGTCTTCGTCAGCTTCGGTCGAATAATTGTGGGGTACGAAGTCGTGACGCCAGCATAGGCGAGAGTTCTACTTCGTCCCACTCACTACTTCCACTAAATGTTTCACCGGGTTCGGTCCACCGTTGATCAAAAGAACGAAACAATTCAACGAACCCGCCACGTTTGTTCACAATCGAATGCAAAAAACAATACACTTTCCACAGATATCAATTAAAACACATTATTATTTATTCTGGAGAGGTTCTTTATTGTTTTGTTTATGGTGTAACACGTTGCTGTATAATTGTTTATTCATAATTATAAGAACTCTTTTTGGTAACTTGACATGATCCACTGCTTTGAAAATTATTAATTTTTTTTAAATATCAAATCGTTGTACCGCTAAAAGAAAACAAGCACAAACAGTCACACAAAGACATACCAGACACCGCCTTAACACCAATTTCACGAGAACAGGTAACAAACGAGATTTTCTCCAGACATAGCTATTGCAATACTGACATCTCGAAATTGCTGTATCTATTCGAGGATAGATCACTTGACATAGTCTTACGACTCCGGTTATGTACGCGGCCCCGTGGTGCGAAACGAGATTTTCTCCAGACACAGCTATTGCAATACTGACATCTCGAAATTGTTGTATCTATTCGAGGATAGATCACTTGACATAGTTTTACGACTCCGGTTATGTACGCGGCCCCGTGGTGCGAAACGGGGAGCGGGAGCGACGCGTGACCGCGGCGGTCAGAGGATGGTAAAGGACATATTAGGTTAGGGCTAATAAACAAGGGAAGAGAGAGAAAAACTTTTCTCTTAAGGGTACGGCCGCCGTGCACTCTTTCAGTGCAATGGTGTGTGAGCATGATTTAGTAAAGCAAATAAAACCGAAATCGTCGGATGCTAATGGGATCTTTGTTGGAACAGGTACGTCGCGGCTAAACAAAGAGGCGACGATACGATGTGAAAATGTGTTAATTGGTTTTAGCTAGGTTACTGGGAAATGATGTTTATGGCATCGCTAGTAAGGGTAGGTATTGAATTATTTGCGTATCGCCAGAATGCCTGATGAAGGACAGCGGTCTTTTGTTTACTCATGGTGTGAGTTAGGGAAATAGGCTTCAGCGTCGATTGCGCTAATTGAATGCAGCTGCTGGTATATTATTGCTGGGAGAAAAAGTTCGCCGGCCAATGTGTACGTTAAGAGATTTATCATACACATGGCGAAGCTGAAAAATAGACATCACAATGTTTATGGCCCCTGGTGAAGGATACATTATATGTAATTCAAATGCTTTTGTTTACAGGAATTCGTCTAGGGAGATTTGCTTGACACCGAAGGTGCCGAATTAGTTTGAGATTCCTGATGAGGTAAGAAAGAAATCTTACAGGAATTGTGTGCGAAAAGTTGCATGAAAAGGTAAGTTTTCTTTACATGGGGCTTTAAGATTATAGATTTGATCCAATTAATGCGTGAAGCATTTTCAGGTGCTTAATGCGATTGCATTAGCAAAACTTATGCGACTTGGGATGACGTTATGGGGGTTTTTAGGTAAGTGTACCGTGGGGTTTGGCAGCACCGCCATTAACCCTCTGCAATTTTATATACGTGAAAAAACAGTTTTTGATAAATTGTTGGTTAATGTTAAAGAAAGTATTATATTGGCAATCGCCTTTTTCACTTCATCGCGATTTAATATTTCACCTTAATGTGTTTGGACTTTGTGTTCATTAAGAAATTTAAAAACAGTGTTTCGGATAACGAGGCCTCCTTTACTTCTCGTCATCAACATCATCATCGGCACCGCAACCGGGTTCCGGTCTTGGCCTTATTTAGCAAATCTCGAGGCTTGTTACATTTTCCATAATAATTTATTTTTAGGGGCAAGGTTATTAGACTTGTGCCATCCTTTACTTCTCGTACTCACTTGAAATTAATTGTGGTCCTTCGAGTTTTTTATTTTTGCTAGTTGCCGACGCGAAACAGCTTTATTGCAAAATTGTCGATTAGTAAGCTGATCATTTCCGACTTTAAGTAAATGGTATTCATTATTAAGTTCCATACTTTTATTGAACATATATAAGAAAAAGAAATAGATGAACTACGGCTCTAGTTCGGGTATATGTGCTGAGGAAAGAAAGCTTATTTGGACAGGAATCGACTACCTTAATAGCCGAAATAGAAAGGGTTAAATTGAGATGCCAGTCGAGGCGTGCAACATGAATTACCTAAATATAAAAAACGCATTATCTTAGCCATCACGTCTAACATTAATCTTCGATCATCTTATACTACAACATGAACTTTATTCACATTTTTTTTTTCGTTATACCTATTTAGATGTCCCGGACATATTTTGTGAGTAGATTATGGCTTATCTTGTAGCTGATTGCTTAAGAAGCATATCAAACGTTCGGATTAGACACTGACGTTATGTGAACAAATATTTAATGGTCATTTATATGGAGCATCGAATTACAGAGTCTGGTAAAGAGTTCCTCATGATTTCTGACACTCATTAATCTACGAAGAGCATAACTGCCGGTCTACCTAATTCATAGGTCAATAAAAAAATTTATGCAATCATCTAAACAACGTTAATTTTGGTTGCAATGAAATAAGTTGAAATAAGTGGCACATCGTGACAGCCACCGGAAGTATTTATTCAATCATAAGTTTGTGATACTTCATCATTTTGCGAACACAAGGAAAAGAGGTTGCAGGAGCGAAATATGAAAATGGTGACCAAACAACAATCAAATATATAAAACACGGAACGCTGAAAGAGCCCACGCTAACGAAACACTACTATAACAGATTGAAATTTGTGTAGCTTTTTCGACATTATTATAGATAAAAAAAAGTGTATTAGTAAGCTTCTCCTAGAAGGTCTTACATTAGAGAGGATTCGAATTAGAAAAAAGTTTTTATAAAAAGGTATCTACAATATTGGGCTCCTCGATAGTATAGTGGTTATTATAACCACCTGTCACGCGGGAGACCGGGGTTCGATTCCCCGTCGGGGAGCCTAATGACCTTGCCCGGAAAAAACAAATCATTATGGAAAATTGAACAAGCCTCAGGACTTGCTAAATAAGGCCAAGACCGGTTCCCGGTTGTAGTGCCGAGGATGATGATGATGATGATCTACAATATTACCTATATATATTACTAAAGTGCTCTTTATGCGGTTTAGAAAATATGGTATAAATATAACTTTAGAACCAATTACTCACGACACATGGATGAAAGACTGTTGGTGTCATTCTCCCTTACTAAGGACAGAAAAAGACTGCTGCCGGTTATTATAAGGTTCACGAAAACAAATGCCCACAACATGGTGTTATGATTCAACGTAAAGCCCGAACAATCCAAATTAACTCATTTATCTCAGTTGGATTTCTAAACGCAATTAGCCGGCTACTTCAGTTTGAATACAGAGAATGGAACGTGATCGGTAGAACGACCGATCTTTATAGCCTAAGCAGAAATGTGTATTATTTGGTGTTCAATGTGTTGTAAGAACAGCTGGCTTATTGAACACGTGAATTTATACAATGATAATGAGAATAGCAAGGAATTTGAACTAAAATTGTTAATAACTAACTCAAGATTAAGAAATCAAATGAAATTAACGTGATTTCCAATCTCCAGGTCATAAAACGTTTATGGCAAAAGCACTCTTTGCGTTAACAATCATTTTGTTGGACATTTAAGTTTGAATAATCTCAAATTCTTATAAACTTATTATGCTTGACCTAGTTACTAATGTTTAGTCATAATTTGGAAGGTGAGTGGTTTTATGGAGATAAAAACATATGGGATCGTGTAAAAATCGATTTAGATAAAGAATACTCCAAATAGTATTATACAAGAAGTGCTTTCAGTCCAGATATAAATAATTCTGAAGAACGCTGCTGCTGTAATATAATTTGCGTCGAAAAAATAACCAGTGGTGCATTCTAGTATGTCAATTGGCCGAAATCTACTGGGAGGGCAGATAAAGCTTTTGTATTAAGAATTGACACCCCACACTCCTTACTTTTTTGTTAATTCATTTATTTATTGTAATTTTTTTTTAAATGAAAATAAAAACACGTTTACATTTTTCAACTAAGTGTCTAATATAATTTATCGTTTTTTTTTCTTTCCTAATTTAATTTACTAATCCTCTACGAAGACTACAAACTATATAATTTATCTTTTTCATTGTTGCAATGAATGGCTTTCGACGAACAATAAACATTCGTGGATCATGGAAGAACATTCCTATCTTAACGATCGAACCGTGTCAGATTTAGATCCATCCTCTCCAAACCTTTTCTTCACACGTCAGGGGTTTCCCAGAGCAATCATCTTGAACCCCTCCTATTCATTCCTACTATTAATGATATAGACTCCAGTATCAAGCACTCCTCCATCTCTCTATACACGGACGACACTAAACTCTTCAAGACAATCCCCTATTCTGTCGATTCCTCACTTCTCCAAATGAATCTCGACAGCTTTTCAACTTGGTGCCAAAACAACTGCCTCGAACTAAATATTGCCAAATGTCACTCAATCACATTCTCCCGTAAACGACACCACTCCCCACAACGTTCCTATGTCTTACTCAATCAACAGATAACACCTGTATAAACGATTCGTGGCCTTGGCACCTAATATGATAGGGAGCTTAACTTCATCTCACATATTGATGACATTATTCTGAAGGCCAACTCTGTCCTTGGTTTTGTGAAACCCTGGTCGAAAGAATTCTCTAATCCCTACGTTTCCAGATCGCTCTATACGGCCTTTGTCCGCCCCCTTCTTGAATATGCTAGTCAGGTTTGGTCTCCTCACTAACCTCCCAAATTCGCGGGGTCGAAAGCGTACAACGTCGTTTTTTTTTTTTTGCGTTTCGCCCTCCGATGATTGAATTTGGAAACTCCCCTGATTCTACCCCCATACACGAGCCGTCTTCACCTTAACACACTTGCAGAGCGCAGAATTCATGCCGACATCCTCTTCATCCACCATCTACTCTCAGGTTCAATCAACTGCCCAATCCTGCTCTCCTCCATCACATTTTCCACTAATCCCCGAAAGTTTTTTGACGTCAATCTCACCTCTCCCGCTCTCAGACGTCGTCTTCTCTCTAGAGGATTGGAGTATCACTGAAGGAGAGATACCTCCCGTGACCACCAAAGAGGTGCTCTTGGCTGCAAGGGTTGTCAAAAAAAAACAAGACCCCTGGACTGGATGGTATCCCTAACGCTGTAGTGAAGACTGCTTTAACAAAAAACCCAGAAGTCTTCAGCAGTCTCTTCACAACCTGCCTTCAAACAGGACAACAACAACCTGCCTCCTAAACGATAGAAAAAACAGCGGCTTGTGCTTATACCAAAGGGAGTCAAGAATCCAGAGGCGCCGTCATCTTATCGTCCGTTGTGCATGTTGGACACAACAGGAAAACTACTTGAGCGAGTAATTGTCACTCGCCTGGAACAATTCACTGAGGGAACATCGGGGCTCTCTGAATCGCAGTATGGATTCTGGAAAGGAAGATCAACCGGTAAGGCATTATCTGTGGTGTGCGACATCGCTCGCAATGCGATAGATGGAGCACGATGGGTAGGGGATACAAAGAAATATTGCACGGTGGTGACGCTAGATGTAAAAAATGCGTTTAACTCGGTGAATTGGAATCGGATTCTAGAAGTGTTGCGCGATCTACAAGTCTCACCCTACTTGGTGCGTATATTAGCAAACTATCTCTCGGATAGAAGACTGCTGTATGATACAGATGGGGGACCACAGGAATATCAAATAACAGCGGGTGTACTTCATGGATCTGTATTAGGTCCGCTGTTATGGAATATAATGTATGATGGTGTGCTCAGGGTCAATGTACCGGAGGGGGTTAGAATCATTGGGTACGCAGATGATTTGGCAATAGTGACCGTAGCTAAACATCTAGATGACCTGGAGAATATTTGCTCCCAAGCAATCCAGAGCATTAAATGCTGGCTAGATATAGCCGGACTGAAACTAGCTGGACATAAGACGCAGGCAGTTTTAATAAGCAGCCCCAAGAAAGTTGAACACCTTGATTTGGAAATAGAAGGACAAATAATCAGATCCAGTCCTTATATTAAATATCTTGGTGTTATACTCGACAACAGGTTGAGCTTCAAGGAACACCTGAGGAAAACGAGTGAAAAAACGGCAAGAGTATGCAAAGTTTTAGCGAGACTGCTATCCAATGTTGGAGGACCCCGGCCCCACATAAGGAAACTCATAACCAGTATCAACACCTCCATTATAATGTATGCAGCTCACATATGGGCAGGACCCGCACCGTATAAGTCGTACATGAGGGGAGTGAACTCCGCACATAGACTAGCAGCACTAAGAGTATGTTGTGCATTCCGAACGGTATCCGAAGAAGCTATAAATATTCTGGCCGGGAGGACACCACCAGACATTGCAGCTAAAGAAAACGCTGCATTGCATAAGGTCTCTCAAGAGAATCGTCGGAGAATGCGGCCACAATTAAAGCTATCAAGCCTAAGAGAATGGCAACGAAAATGGGATTCTTCCACCAAAGGTAGAAGGACCCGCACCATGATACCTGATATAGAAACATGGGTGAAAAGAAAACATGGCGAGCTGATTTAATACTTGACTCAGCTAATATCAGGACATGGATACTTTCGGCAATACTTGCGCAAGTGTAAGCATGTGAATCACCCATACTGCTTGTATTGCGAAGGCAAAATAGAAAATGCGGAACACGTACTCACAGAGTGCGTGAGATTCGAGACCGCACGAACGCTTTTGGAGAGACATATGAGACGGACAGTTACTCCGGGAGGAGTAATAGAATACATGCTTAGTTCAAAACAGGCATGGTCCGTGACAAATGGTATTCTCTGTGAAATGATGCAGCAGTTGCGACGCGACGAGCGGAGTAACAGGTAAACTCCGTCCCGCCTAGCGATGGAATATCTAAAAGAAAGTTCGGCGGGGATCAACGGGAGTATGGGCCTGGCAGGAGGAGGTTTTAGTTGGTAAAAGCCCGGCATGCCTCTGGATCGGTCAAGAGGTATCTTTTGAAGATTTCCACCTTCCTACCGAAACCAAAAAAAAAAAAAACCCAGCATCCGGCTTATCCTCGCCCTTCCCTTAGACTATTATTTTATCCACCTTTGTTTAATTCCCCATTCCATTTTTAAGATACTTTAAAGTTAGTCCCCCACCCCCAATCCCCCTGCCTTAGTTTTTAAGGTCGTTCGTAAGTCTATTTATAAGTTTATATGTTTACACGACTTGTACTAAACGAAATAAACTGAGGGTTCTGCCCTCTATTCATTCATTCAAAAAAAATATATATATATATTATGGGTTATTGAATGGTGGGGGGAAACGCCTTTCATGCATTTTCATTTTTTCATCATTTTTGATTACAAAAAAAAACCCCAGTCTATCATATGGCTGCCCATTATGGTACCACGCCTCACCCTCCCAAATGGAGAAGTTATGGGGTTTTGGACGAAAATGTTTCCGGTTTGTCACTAGGTTACACCACAGAACCCACTCAAATATATACCATAGTAGTTCAGTTTTCAGTTTAGTGCCCCTGTGGGGTTTCTCTATATTACATGGAGAACCAGCCCACAATTCCAACCCCTATGTCCACTTTATTTCGACCACTAACAACGCGTCATTCCAATCCCAATTCCTACCGTCGGCTGTTTCACCTGCAATAGATAAATCCATAAAAGAAGACTGGCCGGAAGTCATTAATCTATTCGGTTAATGCACAATTGCATTCAGTGTTTTCTTGCCATACGGCAACACTATTGCATTAACCCATGAGATTTCCACCGGAAATTTCAAAGTCATTTCGGGTAGCAACAACAAGTCGAAGCAAACGACGCCGTCGCATCATGGCGAAACCGCTGGGGAATTTATCAAAATATCTAATTAGTTGTCATGATAAATTACCCTAGCCAATTTAGCGTCACTTCGGCTTTTCATCAGATCATCCATTCGCTTGGGATCAATGATCTCTTTTTGCAGGTGAATTCCACCACCTAAATTTTCCTCTTCTCTGAAATTCTGTCTTTACATTGTTCAATGCGCTCTGACTACACCATAGCCATACCACTGGGTCAGTAGGTCATGTCAGTAGCTACATTTGATACCAACACACACAACCAAAGCTACGCCGAGATCACAGCACATCATGTTTCTGTTCTCTTATTCTCCGTGTCCGCCAATTACCCAATTAACAAAAGTTACCCACACTTCGACGAGCGTGAGGATGAGAGAGCAGAGGCGTGGTCTCTTTCGGTTGTCCTGTGTGTGGAATGAAATGCGAATTTCACCCCTGATTCGAAGCAGTCACTATCCAACTACAATCGTGAGCAGTCACAACGCCGCCCGAGTTAATTTCGCTCACATTCAGTCAAACCTAGTTTTTAATCACTGAGGCTCGCTTACACCACACCGAAGTACGTCTCCGCGCGAGTATCAAAGTTTAGTGAGATATAATTATTTCTCATAGTTTTCGTTTAAATCCGTATTATATAAATAAAATACCAAAAAAATGTGTGAACTAAAATAAAACAAATAAAGAAAGAACTCCTAAATCAAAATAAAGAACAACAAAATTAAAAGTGCTTTACATTTCTTTCGGGCGAACAATCATTTTCGCACAGCAACATCGTTGGGGACTGAGTGAATCCTGTGCCATACATTGGTACCAAAATACCCCCCCCCCCCCCCACCGCCCCCCGCCCACCACCTCCACCGCGCCACCCTTTATCGGCTTAATTTAAGCAACATAATTACCTACATCTAAAGTATATCTAAGTTACAAACTAGAGAGCTTAAGAACTATCAAAACTAGGCTTAACTTATGGTAACCAGGACAAATTAAGAAGGATTGAGAGACAGCGAGGGGGGATGGGTGCGAACATACAGGGCAAAATCTCTGATTGCTTTCAACCCGGCGAAGGGCAGGACGATCCTTGTCCCTGTTCAATCCAAGTTGACATGCAATCTCCACGTGACACCCCTGGATAGCTACTTAGGCACCCGCCAAGTAGTGAACCAATGCATGCAGCGACATCCTGAGAAAGGTTGGCGCAAGGCTAATAACCAGGCCCGTAAAAATGAATCATTATGGCAAATTTAACAAGCCTCGGATATGGACCGGATACACGACGACGACCACGGAAACGAAAATGGCTAATTGATTTAAGAATTTTTACATGAAACGTCCGCTCACTATACAGAGCTCGAGATGCACCGCAGCTAGCCGATGCCCTGTTCGAATATAAGGCTGACATAACAGCATTGCAAGAAATAAAATGTACGGGGAGTGGTGTTATTCAAAGAAAAGAGTATGGCATTTATTACAGCTGTCACGCAAAACACCATGTGCTCGGGGTAGGACATTCTAGTCAGCCAAAAACTGAAGCCTGCCATCATCGGCTTTAATGCAATAAATGAAAGGCTATGCACTCTTCGCGTGCGAGGCAAGCTTAAGAACATAAGCCTCATAAACGTTCACGGACCTACAGAGGAGTCCCCTGACGACGAAGAAGAAGAATACTACGACATCGTCGAACGGGCCCTCAATGCCTGCCCAAGATACGATGTGAAAATCGTTCTTGGTGATTTGAATGCAAAAATAGGTCGGGAGCCGGTTTTCAAGCACTACACAGGTTCCCATAGTTTGCATGAGAGCACTAATGACAATGGACTACGACTCATCGAACTGGCGGAATCGAAAAACGTTGTCGTTGCGAGTACCAGGTTTCCGCGTAAAGATATCCACAAAGCCACCTGGGTATCACCTGATGGAGCCACTCGCCACCAAACTGACCACGTGTTAATAGATCGCCGCCACTCCTCGAGCCTGATGACAGTACGAACGTACCGAGGTGCCAAGGTCGACTCGGATCACTATCTTGTTGGTACAGTTCTCCGAGAGCTGATTGACTTACGGAGACGTATTGCATCCGCGGATCAGGTTCAAATCAACACGGCTGCCTTACGCAATGAGAATACCAGTAACACCTTTGGTCATGCGTTAAGACTCGCCCTCGAAGAGCTCGATGGAGGGAGAGTAAGTCCTGTGGCCAGATTGCCGGGCGTAGAAGAGAAATGGACACCCCTTAAGAATACTGTCATCAGTACTGCCAACTCCATCTTAGGCAGTAGTCGTAAATATCGGAACGACTGGTTTTATGATGAGTGTAAACTAGCGACTGAACGTAAGAATGCTGCATACCGGGCAAAACAGCAGTCTCATAGGACGCGGGTGCGCGAGGAGAGATACAAAGAGCTCAGAACATCCGAAAAAAGACTTCACAGACAAAAGAAAAATGCCGGGGAAAAAAACCTTGTCTGTGAAATAAAGAAAAGTATAGAGCGAGGACCGCACCAGGCGCGGAAGTCCTACCAAATAATCCGCAGTATGACGCGGTACACACCACGCTGCACTTACTGCAAGGATAAAGAGGGTAATCTGATCACCGATCCTGAAGGCATTCTGGAGCGATGGGAAGTGCACTTCAATGAATTGCTAAATTAACAGCTCAGAAGAATTGGAGGCCCCACCAATGCAAAATCAAGACCAAGTGCTGCCACCACCAAGCATTGAAGAAACATTAAAAGCCATAAAACAGCTCAAATCCAATAAAGCCCCCGGATGATTGGGGCGTAAAACTATTTGCCCCATACATAAAAAGGGAGATATCACAGTGTGCAGCAATTATAGGGGTATAACATTGCTGAGTACCACCTATAAGATACTCCCCACTATCCTACAAGATCGGATAGCGCCATACGCTAAAGCCATCATTGGTCAATATCAGTGTGGCTTCATCCCAGGCAAATCAGCAATTGATCAGATATTCACCCTTCGGTAGGCGATGGAAAAATGTCAGGAATTTAAGATTCCATTATATCACCTATTTATAGACTTTAAGGCCGCCTACGACAGCATAGCCAGGGTAGAACTATATAATGCCATGAGAGAATTCGGCATTCCAAACAAATTGATACGACTTTGTAGGTTGACCATGGCAAACGTAACTAGTCAAGTAAAAATTGCGGGATTGGTGTCCAAACCAATAAACATCTATAATGGACTCCGACAAGGGGACGGTCTGGCCTGCCTCCTCTTCAACCTGGCGTTGGAGAAAGCAATCCGTGACTCATTAATGAGGGAAAAACTAAGTACATGGTGGCAACTTCTGCCAAGAGATCTCCTAACGTTGGTCAAACTATCAGGGTAGTGGAGCACGAATTTGAAGTAGTGCAATGCTGTAACTACCTTGGGTCAATAGTATCAGCCGATAACAATATAGAAGAAGAAATACGGGAACGGCTGATTAAATCCAACAAAGCCTACTATGGTCTATCAAGGCTCTTTAAATCCCGAAATTTATCCAGAACATCCAAGCTACTACTGTACAAGACCATGGTCTTACCAGTACTCATGTATGGATCCGAGACCTGGCTGCTTAATAAAAGGCACTCTGAACTCTTGGCCGCGTTGGAGAGAAAGGTCTTAAGGAGAATTGTTGGTCCCGTATGTGAGGGAGGCCGATTCCGGAGACGCTACAACCATGACTTGTACGCAACCTACCTTGAAGCGAATATTGTAAGAAAACCCAAGCTCGGTAGACTCCGGTGGGCAGGACACCTAGCTCGAATGAGCGAAGAGGAGTCTGCCGGAAGTCTGTAGCGGTTCTACGAACCATACAACACCTTACAGGTGAGTTATCCTTTCCGCCAAGGAACTCTACTCACCTTTCGCAGCACACGTGCCCACAGACACGCGGCCAATAGTCATTACAATATCTGTCATAAAGGCTATATGAGATTGCAACAACGTTGAACCCGATAGCAAAAACCAAGGAACTTAACGTTCAAAAGCTTCCAAGAACGAGTTCAACGCATCCATACATGGTATTCTACCCAATTCAAAAGGGAAGCTAAGGCATCGCATCTAAACAATGCGTCAAATGCAGAAAGCATCGCATACAGATCTCCCATCCTAAACATCTGCACGATGTTTCCAAGGAATTATATCTTCGGTAAATTAACCGAACCAGGGAGGCATACTCGGGTAGCTAAAGGCAATTAGCACCTCTAATTCCGTGCAAGATCCCAAAACCGACAGGCGCACGTGCCCAAACAAAGCCATTGCGGAGAAACAGCAATCGATTAAAACGCTGTTCCCATAGGGTAAAGCAAATATAATTATCCTACCCGAGGATAATTATGGTGGCAAAAAAGGGATCGCTAGGAATAATAAACCGAACAACGGATGCCTATTCTGGTGGCTATGAAAAATCAACACTATCCCAGATAGAGGTTTGTGATGGGAAAGGCAAACAAAGCCGTACGTCCCATAGTCCGCGTACATATCCGAAATACAGGCGACCTTTGCCGCATGCCAGATGTGCAGAGCAAATAAACTACGGAAAGATCGGAGAACAGCGGCGGCATCCGATCCTGAAACAAAAGAAACATGATTCCGACCACCGACATCGAATGATGATAATGATGATAAGTAGGTAAGAGTTCTCTTTTCCAGATCGTATGGGAAATTCTCCTTTAAGATACAAAGGGAAATGTTATGCTGTTTACAGATACGAGGGGTAAATTCTGTTAGCAGATTGGATGGGAAATTTTCCTGTCCAAATGCGGGCTGATTAATGCAAAGAGGATATTTGTAGGATAGGTCCGGTCAGTCTTTATCGAACAGCAGGAGAGAAGTTAGACTCTTGAGCGAGGGTACACAGTGGATATAGAACTTTCGAACGAAGAGGAGGCAGACTTCGAGCATCCGTCACGTGAGGATAATTACTAGATCCTGCAGAGAAAGTCGGTCCGCGCGTGTGTCGATATTTAGCGGTGGTAATCTTAAGTTAAAGGCTGTAACTTAAAACAAAAAATTAAACCTAAAAATACGTAAAACAATAAACAGTAGCTGAAAACAAATTTCTCCGTGTTGGATTTGTTTTTGACAGTGTCTCTTCGCTTGTTAGTGTTTACCTGCAAACAGTGTTCGGCGGAACACTAGGACAATCTAAAAACGTCCGCCAAAAGTCCTTTGCGGCAGGATGTACGGAAGGAGACAGCGCGGCAGACCTTGTCTGCGATGGAGGGATGGCGTAGACCAGGACGCCCAGAGCCCGAGAGTACCAAACTGGATGACATCGGCTCGAAATCGGGACCGGTGCAGAGATTTGTTAAATAAGGCCAAGACCAGTTCCCGGTTGTAGTCCCGACGATGATGATACGACAATAACGCGGCCACCGCGGGCATTTATAGAAAATCTCCCTAACAATCCCAACCCGATAATAACAGACCTACCATCACCCTCCTCCAATACGGGAATTACCTACCGTAATTGTCTCCAAATCAGAATTCTCTTCACCTCAGGCAGACTGGTTAACGATCTAAACCATGTCGTGTACCACAACACCGAACTGGCACCCAATCAATTCAAATACAGCGACATCCAACCATTCTCCAAGATTTTAACTTTTAACACATAACCAAATGGCACCCTCCTACTTCAAGAACATACCTGGCCTTATCCCTTACTACCCTCAATCAAAATGAGAAATCCCACATCCGCATAAATCAAAATCATAATCACAATGAAAATATTGTAGCGAGCTTAGGGTTCGCTGGATTAATTATTTTTGAATAAATAAGAGCCGAGATAAAGAACTTCTAACTTGAGACTTCTTAGTCTGTGTGCGATGTATTTATACCGTTTGCTTATTCTGATTCGGCGTTTCGTTTCCGTCCGTTCCATAGTCTTGAATGTTCTACTGTCCACGGTCTCCAGTTTTCCATTACTTTATAGAATATTCTAGTACTCTGTTTCGGACTCTGTAGAATATTCTAGTACTGATTGTCATATGAGTCACACTACCCTCCGTCTAGATTAGTTCGTCCCGAACTAAGTTCACTGGTCTCCCGGGCCAACAAAAGCCGCCAATCGGCCACGATGTACCATTTTCATCTTGACGCTCGGCGGTGGAAGTTCTTGACCTTCTTCCAAATTTTCTACTGCTCTCCTTTTCGCCTCAGCTCTGTCCTGCCGCCATTCTTCCTTTTCCTGACGACGGAATTCCTCTTGCATTTTAGGGATCTCATGCGAATAGTATAAGAGAAAATGCATGTGCACACCCTTAAGCTCTTCTGGAGTTTGCACATCACGTAAGCGATCTAGATCTTCATCCTTAATTACACGCATATCATCTGGTATTGGAGCATCTGTCGATTTCATAACCGTATCCAACTGGTAGTTCCGCATCTTTTCAAATAACTGGAGCACTTTGTTCTTTGGAGCTGGCAGTAAACACCAGCGTGCGTCAAAGTAATAGACTTTCCATAGATCGTCGCACGTTAATTCTGGTTTCACGTGTTCTTCTCTATAGAACGCAATGAACTGCACCTCTAGCTGTTGATTATGCC
The DNA here is from genome assembly GCA_963931805.1 of Microdon myrmicae. NCBI lineage: Eukaryota > Metazoa > Arthropoda > Insecta > Diptera > Syrphidae > Microdon > Microdon myrmicae. The sequence continues at coordinate 32,634,695 of OZ007499.1, forward strand.
TACAATCTAGAGCTTGCTTGATTTTTCTCCCCGTATGTGGTGGCTTACAATAGCGGTCTCGACCTCCAACATCCGTTGATCTCTCTTGTTCGGAAACAGTTGATTTACAAAACGCCTGTTTGTAAATCCATTCAGCTTCATCTTGTAGCTCGTTGGGTCCCTCTGGAACTTCGCGTAATTGCATTCGCTCAGGAATATCCGTTTTACGGATTTCATTGTCCAAATCCGTAAAGCGACCCCTTTCCAATTCACTAGGTTCGTATTCGGATTCATATCCGTCCTCGTCACAATTAGTGAAATCCTCATAGTCGAAATCTATACCGAAACTGTCTTGCAATGACGCGTGAGTGACTAGAAGTCGTCTTTTCTTCTTCTCAGCAATCGGCTTCCCTTCGTCGTCTACAATAAAATCATCAGCATCAGACTCCGATTCCTCATCATCATTGAAATGTTTTGCAGCCTCAGTTTCCCTGGGACTACGTTCAGAGCGGCATTCAATATCGTCTTCGTCGTCGAATAGCTGTTCGGCTATATCCTCACGTCCTGAACCTTCATCGACGTGCTGTTCCTCTCCATCACTTTCTTCGTCCTGTGTACGACGCAGACGCTTGGGACGCTTTCTGCGTTCGACTTTCAAACCAAGATTCTCTTCAATAAGGTCACAGTCGCCGTCTTCCAGTCGGTCGTCCAACTCGTCATCATCATTGTAAATCCGTTTCGGGGAACGGCCTGAAGCATCAATGTCTTCACCATTACTACCGTCCTCTTCAATCGGGTTATCATCGATGAGATCCTTCAGTTCTTCACATAACACATCATCGTCATCTTCCTCCTCTTCCTCACTGCTGTCGGGCATAGCATTGCTCTTCCTGAGTTTCTTCCTTTCATGTGGCTCCAATTTCTCCTCATCCTCAGATTCCTCCGCTTCCGAGTCCCAGAATTCTTTCATATACTGCCTTTGGGCATCCAATTTTGCCTTAAACTCTGCAGCTCGTGCGTCCAATTTTGCATTAACGTCTGTAGCTCGCGCATCCAATTTTGCAGCTCCTGCGTCCAATTTTGCATTAAGGTCTGCAGCCCACGCATCCAATTTTGCAGCTCGCGCATCTAATTTTATCATCATCATCCTGAGCATCTCCGAAATGTCCAACTGTGGCGAACTCTTCTCCGTTACATTGGCATCATCTTGATTCGCTGTTTCTTCTCCATCCGGACAGTCTGGCCCAATCGTAAATACATATGTGTTAACATCAATACCCTCTTCCTCCATTGCTGCTTGCAGACGCTGTTGAAGAATTTGCTTCTGTCCTCTGCTATCCAGGTTCCGGTCCTCAAGTTCCTTCTTCAACTCAGGAACGCGAAGATCCTCCAAATGTCGATCTGACATCGTTACGACACACTTTCACAGACTTATTTACTTCACCAATAATTAATCCCACTTCTGACACCAATTGTAGCGAGCTTAGGGTTCGCTGGATTAATTATTTTTGAATAAATAAGAGCCGTTAAATTGATTTTTGAATTAATATAACACTTTATTAGTCCGTTAATCACAACCGTCACTTTTACCGTACACAACGATTTCTTTATTATTGCTTCCGTACTTATCGCGTATTTTCCTTCTTACTTCTAACTTGAGGCTTCTTAGTCTGTGTGCGATGTATTTATACCATTTGCTTATTCTGATTCGGCGTTTCGTTTCCGTCCGTTCCATAGTCTTGAATGTTCTACTGTCCACGGTCTCCAGTTTTCCATTACTTTATAGAATATTCTAGTACTCTGTTTCGGACTCTCTAGAATATTCTAGTACTGATTGTTATATGAGTCACGATATTATTTTTAAGTTATAATCAAATTGTCACTATTATTCCTATATCAAATATTGTACCATAAATTGTAAATAAGATTAGATTAAGTTAGATTAAGTTATGTTAAGTAATATTAAATAGGCTAAGCTAAAATAAAGGGAGTACCTGGTTTTTTTCTGACCTTTTCCAGGAAAAATAAAATTACCAATTTCTCTAAATCCCATTAAATACTAAGCGCATATGAAAAAGTGTTTGGAAAATGTTTACAAATAACAGGTAAACAATTGTTATATAACCAAACTATTATAAGTTAACTGTATTACTTATTGTAACTTTTAATTTCGGTCAAATAAATCCAGTCTATATAACAATAATAAAAAAAAATCCTAAACGTAATACGTTTTTCCCCAAATTATAAAAGCCGGTTTAGTTTAGTTAAGTTTAGTGTGAGGGCAGAACCCTCATTTATTTAGTTGGTTGGTCCGCTGTTGGTAAAAATACAAATTAGTACGTTTCATTTTGGCAAAAGATTGTTTTCAATAGATAAGGGTCGATGAGATGTTAAGCATAAACTGAGTTGATTCTCCACTGTCTGATCACTTGCCCTTAACGAAATCTCTGATGTGATTATTTATATTTGGGTTGTCAGACGAATGTCAATATTACCGACAAAGAGTTAAACGAAAGCCATACATCTTCTTCACTCCGTAAATTAATTGTTTTATAAGCAGGTAACTCAATTTTTTTCTATTCCTTCTTTTCGTTTTCGTCGGTATTGCAAGAGACGGCCGCCATTACGTATTAAAAATTAGCAGATTAATTGACTCTGCTGCTAACATGAGCTTAATAAATTTCCTAAATGCTAAATTGAAACCATCGGTCGAGTGCGATGCTGTTTGCGAAGAAGGGCACACAGTCTCAAACCTGGTATCGGACGACATTCAGCAGCTAAACCGGGGATTTATGGGATTCAACGTAATCAAACCTCCGGTGGATATTTTCTTCGAATTTCCAAGGGCCATCGACTTGAAAATCATCAAAATATGGAACACAATGGGTTCGTTGAGATCCACAGCCTTCGAAATTCATGGAAAATTAGCGGGCATATACGAACGCGTAGGATATATACGTGATCTACGGGGTGATCTGGTGACTTTTTGTTATCAAAGCGATTATTCCAGTAGAAATAGTAATGACAATTGTGAAAGAGCTTTCTTCTTCAGGACAGCGCACAAGATACTGTCAAACTGCACCAGCATCAAGGTGACCATCAAAAGCACACAGCGCTGTCCACCAGTACTGCAGAAAATTCAGGTTTGGGGCCTGCCAGCTAAAAGCCTAGAGAAAGCCGACAGGGAATTAGTTAAAACAATCTGGAGTGAGATAACGAGCTTACCGTCCTCACAAGAGAAAACTCAGAGTTCTCCAACACGGAATGTTCCAGAACTATGTGATTCATCGCATTTACGCATTCCGGACGAATTTCTCGACGCGATCACGTGGGAGTTAATGGTGTTCCCAACAGTCTTACCCTCAGGAAAAGTAGTCGACCAATCTACAATTGACAAACATTCGGAGTTCGAGAGTAAATGGGGAAGACTGCCTTCGGATCCATTTACTGGGCTGGAGTTCACAAGCCAACGCAAGGCAGTGCTCAATTTAGCTCTGAAAGCACGTATTGAACAGTTTCTAATGACGCATTCGGAGCACTTCAAAACAGTCCCACGAGCATTGGGCAGCAGTAGAGTTCGTCGCAGTAAGAATAGACATGCCTCTTCGTTTGCCAGCGACGGAGGACCCTCCAAGCGATTGAAACTTGAAGACTCGCCTTACAGATCAGCAGTGCCTCTATCATCTATGTTGACCTCAAAAGTAGACTCAGATATTGCCCTGGCTTTGCAGAAGATCACGCGTTTTACACAAAAGCCAGCAGAGATCAAACGCACCACTTGCATCGGGTGCAAATCAGAAGATTACGCCTATGAGATTCAAACTTGCAAGCACCTGGTTTGCAGAGACTGCCTGGTAAATCTCACCAAAGACCTGATGTGCACATGTAAAACTAGTTTTCGGTCTTCCGACGTGGAAAGGCATCACAAATGAAGGCTACCGGGGGCCGTTCGAGTCATAGAATTAAGGTATTTGATGGGAAATATTATTCCAGTTTATTTCCAATCATAACTTCGTTAATTATTAATAATTTAGTAATGTTAAAACTTCTTTAAATTTCATTGTATCTCTGGATCAAATAAATTTGATATTTTAAATTGTTCGGGTAATTATAGTAAAAAAACAAAATCAGGATGTCATTCTATACATTTTATTATACTTCCAGTTAGATGAATAAATTCTTCATGTTACGCACCAGGATTTAGTCGGTGTACAATAGTAGAGAAAATGAGGAAGGATTTTATAGCCGTTGAATTATTACTTACCAACTGATCAAAGAGGGAGCGATGACATTATATTGTGAGCAACTAATATTTTTTTATTGTCTTGTTTGATCTTATGTGTGCGTAGTTGCATACTTCTGTCCTGTGGTGTTGAACTTAATTCACTATAAATTATAGAAAAAAAAAAAAGATATTTTTGTTGAAACTCGTGGTTATACAGGCAAATATTTTTGCTATCGATATAATATAAGAAGAAAAAAAAAAACAAATTATTGGCACGATCCAGTTCTCAACCTGGCCTCATTGTACCACTTCAAAAAAAAAAACAAAGAAACGGAAAGAGTTGGGAATGATTATATCCCTAAGATTCTCCCAAAGTTTAAATGTCAAAGTTCTCCTTAAAGTAAAGACTTGAGTTAACAGAACAACAGAGTGTTTGTCCAAAATGTTGAGTTTCAAGGAACTGTCGGTTTGTTAATACACTCTCGGCGGGAAGGTTATTAATACCTTTTCCACAGACTGGCACTAATCAGGGGGTCGGGTATTAATACCTTTTATGCAGAACGTGCGCTAAGTGTTAGTAAAGCATTTACCAATGCTTGTTTTTTTTTCATGTAATAAATATGGTAGCGAGCTTAGGGTTGGCTGGATTACTTATTTTAATAAATAAGAGCCGTTAAATCGATTCACTTTGCAAACACTTTATTAGTCTGTTAATAACAACCGTTCCTTGATACTTCGTTTCTTTACTTATCGCTTCCGTACTTATCGCTTTCTTACTGCTTACTTTCCTGATCTGCCTGGGGCGTATTTATACCGTTTTTCCTCATTCTGATTCAGCGTTTCGTTTCCGTCCGTTCCATAGCCTCGAATTTTCTACTGCTCATAGTCTCCGGTTTTCCAGTACTTTCTAGAGTATTCTAGTACTTTGTTTTGGACTTTCTAAAATATTCTAGTACTGATTGTCATATGCGTCACACTACCCTCCACCTAGATTAGTTCGTCCCGAACTAAGTTCACTGGTCTTTTGGGTTAACAAAAAGTCGCCACTCGGTCACGATGTACCACTTCCATCTTGGCGTTCGGTCTTCGCTGAATCCTATAGACAACGTCGTTAATTCTTCTGAGAATCTTATACGGTCCTTTCCAATGTTGCTGCAACTTCGGAGACCTTCCTTTTTGCCGATGAGGGCTATAAAGCCACACGTTATCGCCTGCATTAAATCCGGCTGCGTTGGCTCGAACATCGTACCTTGTTTTCATCCTGTCATTGAATACCTTGATTTGCTTTCTAACCAAATGATGAATCTCATCGAGACGATTTCTCCATCCGGCTATGTAGTCTTCGGTCTTGTCTATGGCGTCTGGAGGTATTCCGAATCGCAGATCGGCTGATAATCGTATCTCTCGTCCAAATATAATTCTTGCTGGAGAATGGCCTGTCGTATAGTGATTAGCCGATCTATAGCTCATGAGAAAGGTTTGTACATATTTGTCCCAATCTCGTTGGTGATCACTAACGACCTTCGATAAATACTCTTTCATTGTTCGGTTGAAACTTTCGACCATTCCGTCTGACTGCGCATGTAAGGGTGTGGTCCTGGTTTTCCTTACGCGCAGTGCCGCACAGATGCCTTGAAATATCTGTGATTCGAAGTTTCGGCCTTGATCGGAATGAAGCTCACAGGGAACTCCATATCTGCTGATCCAATTATTGATAAGCTGCCCAATGACGGTTGTTGCTTCTTGGTTTGGAATCGGAAGGACTTCCACCCACTTACTGAAGTAATCCATGATGACCAACATGAATTTGTTGTTGTCGTTGGTTTTTGGAAATGGTCCTGAGATATCAATTGCAATTTGCTCGAAAGGGGCACCCACGTTGTACTGTTTCATAGCGCTCCTTGGTTTTGCTGTTGGTCCTTTGGTCGCAGTGCAAGTTGTGCACTTCCTACACCAAGACTCGACGTCATCTCTCATGTGAAGCCAGTAGAAGCGAGATCGTAATTTTGGAAGTGTCTTATTAACTCCCAGATGTCCACCGGAGGCCCTGTCGTGCATTTCTGTTAGTACATCTTTCACTTTTGATGGTGGGACTAGAATCTGCATCCGATGGGATTTTCCGTCCGCGGCTTCCGATTTACGGTTTAGAATTCCATCCTCCACCAGTAAGGAATTCCATTGTGCCCAATATGCCTTAAATGTTCCACTCTTGTCGGAAATATTGTTCCAAGTTGGCCGCTCGTTCTTTTCTTTGTATTTCAGGATTAGCGACATATCTTCATCCCGAGTTTGAGCTGCGCGTATAGCATCACTCGTCCACCCATCTAGTACTTCTACATGTACATTTCGCAGGTCGTACGCCTCTTCTTTCTCTTCCGCTCTATGACAATGTTTACAATCTGGCTTACATGGTCTTCTTGATAGAGCATCAGTGTTATTATGCACCTTCCCTTGCTGAATTGAGCTTATCATTGATACGGGTGCACATTCTGTGGTTAACTCCCCTTTTCTTATTGCGACCGGCTCCTCGGACGCATTTAGTACTCTGACAGGTACAATGTGCTTCTTCACCTCAGGTTGGTCCGTTGATAGTCTCCTCTTATGATTAGTGCATGAACAACAATTCTCACTTGATGTTTCATTCATTCGTCGAAGTTTCCTACAGTCAACAGCGATGTAGCCGACTTCGCCGCATGTCCAACACTTCATATCAGATCTCGGGGTTCTCCGTTGTACATGCCAGATTCTTTGGCAGGAACATTCCTGGACGGACGTTTCTCGGACTCTATATGTACTCCTGGTAGCCAATTTAGCAGATTCATATCCCAATGCGAACGCCAGTATTTCATTAATCGTCTTCTTTCCTGCCAAACGAACGGCTTGTTGCAAGTCCCGATCTTGGGGTGCGTTTATAAATGCATCCATTGCTACCTTGTTCAGAAATTCCTTAGTCATATTTGAATAAGACAAGTTTGCCAATCGCTCAATGTCTGCCTGCAACTGTTGAAGATTTTCTCCAGGTTTCTGCATTCTGCTCCGCAGTTGCATGCGGTAAAGTTCTGTCGCCGAAAGGCAAATTATACAAATGTTAAGTAATGTTTAGCTTAGAGCGTCTGCGAAGGACCAGTAAGTTATTATATAAGATAATTAAGCTAGAATTTAAGCATTTTTTGTCTATCCTTTAATTTAGAAATTAAGAATATAAAAAGAAAATTAAAAAATGTTTTAAAAATGAAAATGAAATTGCATGCGGTAAACCTGCTGCATGTGGTTGTCTCCATACCTAGCTTCAAGGCCGTCTCTTACCGCTTGGAAATCTGTTTGCTTCTCTGTTGGTATGGTTTGTAGCAATTCTGCAGCCGCCCCGCGGAGTGACACGATTAGTGATGTTGACTTTTGCTCATCCGACCACGCATTATAATTGGCCGCGGAGTCAAACTGACGTATAAATACGGAGAAGGGCCCCGTTTCATCGAAGGTTGGCGTTGCATCCTTGTATCTTTGTAGTCATGTTGATTGTTAGGCGATGTCTTATTTCTCTCAACACACTCGTCTCTTTTCCATTCGCGTTATTTCATCGGTGACTTTTAGGTCCAGATTTTCTACTTCGTTTCGAATTTCTTCCTTAAACTGTTGAAAATTACATTTCATCCACTGCGTTTGGGCATCCAACTTTGCATTAACATCTGCAGCTTGCGCGTCCAATTTTGAGTTAATATCTGTAGCTTGTGCGTCGAATTTTGAATTTTGCGCGTCCAATTTTGTATTAATATCTGTAGCTTGCGCGTCCAACTTTGTCATCATCATCTTGAGCATCTCCGAAATGTCCAACTGTAGCGAACTCTTCTCCATTACATTGGCATCATCTTGACTCGTTGTTTCTTCTCCATCCGGGCAGTCTGGTCCAATCGTAAAAACATATGTGTCGACATCCATTGCTGCTTGCAGACGCTGTCGAAGAATTTGCTTCTGTCCTCTGCTATCCAGATTCCGGTCCTCAAGTTCCTGCTACAACTCAAGAATGCGAAGATCCTCCAAATGTCGATTTGACATAGTCTCAACACACTTTCGCAGACTTATTTACTTCACCAATAATTAATCCCACTTCTGACACCAATTGTAGCGAGCTTAGGGTTCGCTGGATTAATTATTTTGAATAAATAAGAGCCGTTAAATTGATTTTGAATTAATATAACACTTTATTAGTCCGTTAATAGCAACCGTTATTTTTACCGTACACAACGATTTCTTGTGTTATCGCTTCCTTACTTATCGCTTGCTACTCTGCTTACTTCTCACTTATTACTTATCTCCATGATCTGTGTGCGACGTAATTATACCGTTTCCTCACATTCTGATTCGGTGTTTCGTTTCCGTCCGTTCCATAGCCTTGAATGTTCTATTGTTCATAGTTTCCAGCTTTCCAGTACTTTATAGAATATTCTAGTACTTTGTTTCGGACTTTCTCGAATATTCTAGTACTGATTGTCATATGCGTCACAATATTATTTAAGACTTTAACATTAACTAGAAAGCAATCGATTCTATAACGAAGCCATTTTCTTCTTTCAGAGTTTCGTAGCCTAATCAGATGTAAGATATTTTCAGGAAGCCGTGCCTTATCAACTGCAGCAGTGGAACATTTAGGTATTACAAGATCGGCCGCTCTATTGATAACAGAAACAAAATTGTTACATAGGATATCAATGTGCTCGCTGCAGGTTATAGAATTTAGGCTGGTATCACCTAGAACCAAGTTCGTGTTTATATATGATTTATAACAATTCCAGTTGGCGGCGGAATAGTTGTGGTATAAACTGGTACGATTTACAGCTACTGTATGATTCACTGTGAGGCTGATCGGAAGGTGGTCTGAACTTAACGCATTTAGAGTTAATGGTACTGTGCAGTAATTTGGAATATTAGTGATATATAGATCAAGAGTTGAGGGGTTCTTGTTAGCACTCGCTGGGATGTAGCTGGGGAGAAGTGGATAAAGTATAGAAAAACTTGGGCTGGATTCAGTGACATCTAGTAAAATGTTACACCAGCTGTTTGCCCTAAGACAATTCCACGACTGATGTCTGCAGTTTAGATCACCACCAATAATTACCTTGTTTCGAGTGTTGACTCTATACAATTTTTGCAGATCCCGCTTAAAGTAAGTAGATTTCTCAATGTTTCCATTTCCACCAGGGAAATAAACCGAAAAAATACTCACCTTGGAGTTATCACTTAATGTTACATCTATACTAATTTCCTCAATTAACTTAAGGTGCAATGAAGGACGCAAGGAATGTTCTATACATTTTTTCACAACAATGGCGACACCACCACTAGTATGTACTCTGTCTAGGCGGTAACATATGTAATTTTGATGTGAGAAAGAAATGTCTTGTTTGAGCCAGGTTTCTGAAACAAGTGCAATGTCAATATTAAAATTTATCAAGAAACTAAAAAATTCTTGCTTTTTGTTTTTGATGCTTCTCGCATTCCAAGTTATGATGTTAAGAGAGTTTCTTAACATGTTTTTCCCGAGTATATGTACTTAATAGCTAATGAAGTAATGACGTTAAATTGGTCAGCTTTAGTTTGACAAGCACTAAGCTTGGTTACAACTTCATTAAGAAGAGAGTTTATCTCGCTAAATGAGAACAGGTTATCATTAGTTAAAGTTTCTGACGGATTTTTCTTCGTGTGTGTCGTATCACTGTTGGAAGGTTGCTGGGTTTGATGGAGGCCAGAAGCCCAGGTGGATGTAGGAAGTAAAGGTTGACGCACAGATCGGGGTAGCGGAGGAAAATTATCAATGGATAATCGGTCGGGCACTGGCTTTTGTTTGTCACTCGGAGGCTGTAGGAAGGTTGTATTTCCTGTACCACGTCTGCGTGGGGATAATTTGCGGTGAATATCTATGTACTGCTTTCGGCTTATGCATTCTGGATCGGTGGATTTATGTGGCCCACTACAATTTGCACACTTGATGACCTCATTCGTTTTGCAGTCGGATGTTTTATGGTTTCCCGAACATATTCCACAGAAGCTATTTATATGACAATGCATCGAGCCGTGACCGTAAAGCTGGCAATTGTGACATTGTGTGACCTTACCTGGATTATGTTTTTTAAAGTCCCAGCGAACGATGGTTTTGAACGAGGTTGAGTAGTTCCGTTTTAGTTCGTTTAATTTAACAGTACCGCGTTGAATATAGACGATGTACTAATAGTGTTCGTACAGGGCTTTCGTAGACGGATTTAATGTGTGGTTTTAACATCTAGGCACTTTATCCCGAATGCAATTAGTTCATTTTTCACTACATCGTTGCTAATTAAGTCTAGTCCGGATAACACTACCTTTAATGGACGGTTTTCCTTACGCGAGTGGGTGAAAAACTCACATTTTAACCGTAAGAGTTCGGTTCTGATTTTGTTATATATGTCCATTGTTGGGGCACATATTTTTTGTCCAAGCGATATGTTTTTAATTAGGTATTTTTCTATCTTAATGTTGCTCAAAATATCACGCACTTTAGCACTAGTTGTTTTTAACACCACAATTGGCGGAACGGTTTCTTTAGGAAGTTCTGCGCACTGTTCGTCATTGGTCGGATCCATTTCAGGAGAGTCTTCCATCAGACTTTGAAGTAGTTGAAAAAAGTTAGTGTTTGAACACATTTTAGATTTTTCTAGAACTTTATTGTTCACTTTTGAAAGTTTATCGGGAGGAGTTTGGCCTCCAATAACGGGGTCGTAACGCAACCGTTTGCGTTTAATTTTGTTTAACACACGTGGCCCAGGGGCCATAACTTAACGGTTTTAACACTTGTTCGAATTTTTGTATGCGGAAAACGAGGCAAAGAAAACAAGATAATGATAATTAAATTGTGAAAATTATTGTGAAAATAACGGTTGATTAAGATAAATAGCACGAGCAAAACTGTGAGACAAGTTGTCTGTTTGAAAGTCAGCCAGGTACTGATTCTACTGTTCCTAGTCTCCAGTTTTCCAGTACTTCCTACAATATTCTAGTACTTTGTTTCGGACTTTCTTGAATATTCTAGTACTGATTGTCATATGCGTGTACACTACCCTCCGCTAAATTAGTTGGTTCCGAACTAAGTTCACTGGTCTTCTGGGTTAACAAAAGTCGCCAGTCGGTCACGATGTACCACCTTCATCTTGGCGTTCGGTCTTCGCTGAATCCTATAGACCACGTCGTTAATTCTAGTGAGAATCTTATACGGTCCTTCCCAATGTTGCTGCAACTTCGGAGACCTTCCTTTTTGCCGATGAGGGCTATAAAGCCACACGTTATCGCCTGCATTAAATCCGGATGCGTTGGCTCGAACATCGTACCTTGTTTTCATCCTGTCACTGGATACCTTGATTTGCTTTCTAACCAAATGATGAATCTCATCGAGACGATTTCTCCATCCGGCTATGTAGTCTTCGGTCTTGTCTATGGCGTCTGGAGGTGTTCCGAATCGCAGATCGGCTGGTAATTGTATCTCTCGTCCAAATATAATTCTTGCTGGAGAATGGCCTGTCGTATAGTGATTAGCCGATCTATAGCTCATGAGAAAGGTTTGTACATATTTGTCCCAATCTCGTTGGTGATCACTAACGACCTTCGATAAATACTCTTTCATTGTTCGGTTGAACCTTTCGACCATTCCGTCTGACTGCGGATGTAAGGGTGCGGTCCTGGTTTTCCTTACGCGCAGTGCCGCACAGATGCCTTGAAATATCTGTGATTCGAAGTTTCGGCCTTGATCGGAATGAAGCTCACAGGGAACTCCATATCTGCTGATCTAATTATTGATAAGCTGCTCAATGACGGTTGTTGCTTCTTGGTTTGGAATTGAAAGGACTTCCACCCACTTGCTGAAGTATTCCTTGATGACCAACATGTATTTGTTGCTGTTGTTGGTTTTTGGAAATGGTCCTGAGATATCAATCGCAATTCGCTCGAAAGGGGCGTCCACATTGTACTGTTTCATAGCGCTCCTTGGTTTTGCTGTTGGTCCTTTGGTCGCAGTGCAAGTTGTGCACTTCCTAGACCAAGACTCGACGTCATCTCTCATGTGAAGCCAGTAGAAGCGAGATCGTAATTTTGGAAGTGTCTTATTAACTCCCAGATGTCCACCGGAGGCCTCGTCGTGCATTTGTGTTAGTACATCCTTCACTTTTGATGGTGGGACTAGAATCTGCATTCGATGGGATTTTCCGTCCGCGGCTTCCCTTTTACGGTTTAGAATTCCATCTTCCACCAGTAAGGAATTCCATTGTGCCCAATATGCCTTAAATGTTCCACTCTTGTCGGAAATATTGTTCCAAGTTGGCCGCTCGTTCTTTTCTTTGTGTTCCAGGATTAGCGACATATCTTTATCCTGAAGTTGAGCTGCGCGTATAGCATCACTCGTTCACCCATCTAGTACTTCTACTTGTACATTTCGAAGGTCGTACGCCTCTTCTTTCTCTTCCGCTCTATGACAATGTTTAAAATCTGGCTTACGTCGTCTTCTTGATAGAGCATCAGCGTTATTATGCACCTTCCCTTGCTGAATTGAACTTATCATTGATACGGGTGCACATTCTGCGGTTAACTCCCCTTTTCTTATTGCGACCGGCTCCTCGGACGCATTTAGTACTCTGACAGGTACAATGTGCTTCTTCACCTCAGGTTGGTCCGTTGATAGTCTCCTCTTATGATTAGTGCATGAACAACAATTCTCACTTGATGTTTCATTCATTCGTCGAAGTTTCCTACAGTCAACAGCGATGTAGCCGACTTCGCCGCATGTCCAACACTTCATATCAGATCTCGGGGTTCTCCGTTGTACATGCCCGATTCTTTGGCAGGAACATTCCTGGACGGACGTTTCTCGGACTCTATATGTACTCCTGGTAGCCAATTTAGCAGATTCATATCCCAATGCGAACGCCAGTATTTCATTAATCGTCTTCTTTCCTGCCAAACGAACGGCTTGTTGCAAGTCCCGATCTTGGGGTGCGTTTATAAATGCATCCATTGCTACCTTGTTCAGAAATTCCTTAGTCATATTTGAATAAGACAAGTTTGCCAATCGCTCAATGTCTGCCTGCAACTGTTGAAGATTTTCTCCAGGTTTCTGCATTCTGCTCCGCAGTTGCATGCGGTAGACCTGCTGCATGTGGTTGTCTCCATACCTAGCTTCAAGGCCGCCTCTTACCGCTTGGAGATCTGTTTGCTTCTCTGCTGGTATGGTTTGTAGCAATTCTGCAGCCGCCCCGCGGAGTGACACGATTAGTGATGTTGACTTTTGCTCATCCGACCACTTATTATAATTGGCCGCGGCGTCAAACTGAAATATAAATACGGAGAAGGGTCCCGTTCCATCGAATGTTGGCGGTTGCATCCTTGTATCTTTGTAGTCATGTTGATTGTTAGGCGATGTCTTTTTTCTCTCAACACACTCAAGTCTCTTTTCCATTCGCATTATTTCTTCGGTGACTTTTAGATCCAGATTTTCTACCTCGATTCGAATTTTTGACAGAATTTCTTCCTTAAAGTGTTGAAAATTACATTTCATCCATTGCGTTTGGGCATCCAATTTTGCATTCAAATCTGCAGCTTGTGCGTCGAATTTTGAATTTGGACATCCAATCTTGCATTAACATCTGTAGCTTGCGCGTCCAACTTTATCATCATCATCCTGAACATCTCCGAAATGTCCAACTGTGGCGAACTCTTTTCCGTCACATTGGCACCATTTTGACTCGCTGTTTCTTCTCCATGCGGACAGCCTGGCCCAATAGTAAAAACATATGTGTCGACATCAATACCCTCTTCCTCCATTGCTGCTTGCAGACCCTGTCGAAGAATTTGCTGCTGTCCTCTGCTATCCAGATTCCGGTCCTCAAGTTCCTTCTACAACTCAGGAATGCGAAGATCCTCCAAATGTCGACTTGACATAGTCTCAACACACTTTCACAGACTTATTTACTTCACCAATAATTAATCCCATTCCTGACACCAATTGTAGCGAGCTTAGGGTTCGCTGGATTAATTATTTTGAATAAATAAGAGCCGTTAAATTGATTTTGAATTAATATAACACTTTATTAGTCCGTTAATAACAACCGTTATTTTTACCGTACACAACGATTTCTTGTGTTATCGCTTCCTTACTTATCGCTTGCTACTCTGCTTACTTCTCACTTATTACTTATCTCCATGCTCTGTGTGCGACGTAATTATACCGTTCCAAACTAATCGTAATCTATTACTTTTATAAACAGTTATGCTAAATTTTTTATCGGAAATTCAATGTTTTTGTTTAAACTAGTGACATATTGTGAAAAATTAATATTTTGTAAGAATCACATGTATCGCCTTAGAAAAACTCATAAAAATGATGAAAAAAACATTGTTTTTTCTAGGAGGGTCGTTATGATGCACACCATTTGATCTGTCAAAAAAAAATTTACACCTGACTAGCGCCCACGTCGCCATTTTGTACGTACAATAAAAATAAAAAGATTTTTTTTATACCTAATTTTGTGTAGGATAAGTCCTTCAAATTATGTTTTAATTGAAAGAAAGTTCTTTTAAAAAGTGTTGTTTTTGGTCATCACAATAAATATAACCCCTTAAGAATGAAAATATTCCCTATGTTAACATAGATGAACAGTCGGAATGTGCCGAAACAAAAATAGTCGATGACAGACCAGTCACCATTGCAATAGAGAAGGCGAATCTACTTGTTGCACATTTTGCAGCGAACTCATCGCTGCCTGATAATGCATCAGTTCCCGCTCAACTTGAGCATAAGCAGCACACCATGAGCCAGACTCGCTTCCGAACGCTTACTGTAGCCCGGACACTCGAGGAGCTAATGGCAAACAAATCCGCTGATCCTGAAGGAATTCCCCCAATTCTCTTGAAGAAATGTTCCTCTTCACTCGCTGAACCACTGCGAAAACTCGTCCATTTGTCTTATTCTACTGGCCGTTTCCGAAATAGATGGAAGTCAGCAACCATGCAGCCAATTCCCAAAAAGAGCGACAAATCATCTCTCTCTTCTTATCGGTCCATAGCATTAACTTCTATTCTTTTGAAGATATTGGAATTGTGGGAGTTTTTTACTTCTTGTTCCACAAAGACATCTCCACTTTTTCGGATCAACTCCCCACACAGAATCAACTCCTCGAACGAATATTAAATTTGACAGTACGCAATACTTCTTTACTTATACATTTATTCGCACCATAATCAAGTGTAACATATTTACAAGAATTTAACTTTATCTAAGAGTCTAATTAATCACAAACAATCTTAACTTAGATTAATTATTCACGAATTCGTTTAAAGTTATTAAAGAGTTTAAAGGGTTTGCACAACTTTACAGACGCGACCGACTCCAACACGAGATGTATTCAGACTCTCCACCCGGAGTTTTACGTGGAGGGCTCGACTTGCCTCCACGGAATCTTAATTGAGATTCAATAATTTCAGAACGTAAAATTTCATCTTCCGCTTGTCGACCAAGGGGATGATTTTCCATACATTGGTCCCAGCAAAAGGGGCGTGAAACACATACATGATGATGGCGCAGCCAAATTGCTTTTACGGAACATGGGTCGTTTCATGCGACCATGCCCTTGTGGAGAATACTTATTGATGCCGATAGGTTTTACCGCAGTGAGTATTATTGATTTAAAGTATTTCAGGTGATAGTTGTACAAACTATTGGAAAAGTAAGTACATGTTTTCCAGAGTTTTAGTGCACTAGGAAGCTGTTTCTTCATTATAGGTTGGAAGGTAAGTAGTGGCGTTCAATGGAACTGCCACAATACTTGTTTTATAGCGTTTTTGGCTGTCCTAGGTTGGAAGTTTTCGAATTCTGATGGGGAGGTAAGCAGTGGCGTTCGAAGGAACCGCCACAGAATCACTGATTAAACGTCAACTTTCGAAACATCTGCATTCAAATGACCTCCTCAATGACCGCCAATATGGCTTTCGTAGCAACCGGTCCATAGGAGAACTCCGAAAAGTGCAGCCAAATGTATAGGGTTCGTTAAGAGACGCAAAAAATGTTTCAGTCCATCCACCCTGGCCACTATTTACAAGGCGTATCATCAGGCCAAGTGGTAGCCGGGGTCCCAACGCCCTGTGCGCCCGGTGAAATACCACCCCATCAAGCTTTAGGCTCCGTGAAATGGTCGGGAGAAATCCCTGGCCATCTTTCGGAGCTTGGCTGATGGACCGGTTCGAGAAAAGGTTGGTTAGGTGGTCCCAAGGTGAGATACCACCCGTCACGCTGTACATTCCGCGATATCGCCGAGAGAAATCTTCGACGGTGTTTCGGATGTGTGGCTGATTGCCCGGACTGACACGGGGATAAGTCATGATGGTACCTTCTGATATAAAGAATTCCGGAGGTAAACTAGTCTCCCATTCGGATCTCCGAGGGGGACTATATCAGGGGCAACATCATGCAGATATGATAAATAATGGAACTTTAAGAGGTTCGTCATCCCATAACCGGGCTCGCTCTCGAGGCTCTGCCCGCGCTCGACTGGTGACGGCATTTTGTAACATTAGGGGCATCGGTTTCACCAATACGAACGTAAACGCCGTCCACGAATATTTGCAAACAGCGAAACCTGATATCCTTGCCCTAACTGAGACTCAGGATACGACTTACATTCGAGATTCCGTTTTAAGGGGGGAGTCTGCGTTTTCGCGCGGTCCAATCTGGCTTGCCAGAGGATGGAGGCGTTGGAACCCAATAATATGGACATCATATGGTTGGGGGTTGTGCTGAGGAATTCCGTAAAATTTCTTTGTTGTCTTTACCGCTCCCCGAATGACGATCGACCGGCGACATTATTCGAACATCTTTCATATAGCGCCGACTGGATACAGATCAACCATCCAGCTTCTGAAATTATTGTCCTTGGCGATTTTAACGTGCACAATTTCGGCTGGTGGTTACATTCTAACAGAACCGACGAGGCTGGGAGGCTGGCGGAGATGTTTGCTGTAAGCCATAACTTGACCCAACTCGTGGGGGAGGCAACGCGAGTGCCGGATGCCCGAGGCGATTATGCGAACACCCTGGATCTGTTTTTGACATCCGAACCGAGTATTTATACCGTAGAGGTTTCTGCGCCACTGGGAAACTCAGATCACTGCTTAGTATCTGTCGCGCAATCACTTGCATATCAAGCGAATAACCGGCCTGGGCAGATTCGCCATGTATGGAGGTATGGGGCTGCTAACTGGGACAATATGCGAGATTTCTTCGCATCCTTTCCATGGTTGGAGGTGTGCTTCCGCAACTCCGATGTTAACGCTTGCGCTGAGTCGGTATCAGAGATTATTCTTCTGGGGATGGAGATGTATATTCCACATTCCATCAAACGAAGTTCGTCTGATAAACCTTGGTTTGACAAAAAATGCGAGCTGATTACAGCGGCAAAAAATAGAGCTTTTAAGCAATGGCGCTCCAGTCCCACCGATGTTAACAGAACGAATTTTGTTAGAATCAGAAACGCGTGCAACCAGGCGATTGATACCGCGAAGAAGGCCCACAACGACAGGGTGATCAATAAGCTACTTCACTGCCCAACTGGTTCGCGCTCCTTCTGGTCAATGGCAATAGCTGTCAGTGGTAACTTCGCATCCTCCTCTTTCGCTCCGTTGGTGACAGACAGCGGGACATTAGTCACGAATCCAAAGGATACAGCTAATGTGTTCGCTAATTTATTTTCGGCAAATTCAAACCTCGATCCCGGCATTTTGGAGCCACCTGTGATCTCACCGGTACGGTCTTCGATGCGAGATGTGAGATTTCGTCCGCGCACTTTCGAAGCATTCTACGTGAACTAGATTTTAGGAAGGCAACCGACCCGGATGGAATACCAGCAATAGTCCTTAAGAACTGTGCTCCAGAACTATCGCCGGTTCTTGGCAGACTCTTCCGCTTATCTTATGCACGGAGGACCTTTCCTGCCTGCTGGAAAATCGCTCGAGTTCACCCAATCCCAAAGACGGGAAAAAAGTGTCTTTCCCAACAGCTTAGCGACTGGACGAGGAGCTTCCTTGAGAATCGATCGATCCGGGTTGTTGTGGACGGCGAGTGTTCGTATCTGTATCCTGTTAATTCGGGGGTGCCCCAGGATTCTATTTTGGCTCCAACCTTGTTCTTGCTTCACATAAATGATTTGTTGGAGACAACGGATAACAAAGTGTTCAGTTTTGCGGATGATAGTACGCTTGTTTCCTCCTTTTCGAGTGATCGGCCGATTGGTGCATCAACGTCGCACCAGCTGAGATGTAGACAGATAGACTCTGAATCAGGATCTAGATAAAGTCCTGCAGTGGGGAAAGGCCAATCTTGTCGACTTCAACGCAACGAATACCCAGTATACAACGTTCACATAGAAAACTGGATCATCGGTTCCACAGCTGATGATGAATGGCCGGGCCCTCGAGGCTGGGGATAGTTTGAAATTGCTCGGCGTCACGGTCTGTGGGAATGTATCATGGCATAAACACGTATCGGGTATCGCCAGATCAGCCTCAGGAAAACTGTGTTATCTTTTTAGAGCCAAGAAATATTTTACTCCGGCCCAACTTCTTCTCCTATATAAATCTCAAATTAGACCCGCGCGAGTATTGCTCTCATGTTTGGAGCTCAGCTCCTAAACATACCCTCGACCTACTTAAGAGCGTACAGAGACGAGCGATCCGCCTTATCGGGGACTCGGCGCTGACGTCGGGACTACAGTCGCTATCACATCGAAGGAGCGTAGCTGACCTCTGTCTGTTTTACAGATATTATCACGGGTGTTGTTCTTCGGAGATTCTTGGCATTGTTCCACGCAATTCGGTTTATATGCGCTCCACAAGACAATCCGACGGATCGCACCCGTTTGTGGTTCATCTCCCAACAGCGCGAACATCCCTGTATCAGAACTCTTGGCCTTATTTAACAAGTCTCTCCACCGGTATCTGGTCCATATCCGAGACTTGTTAAATTGTCCATAGTAATTTGTTTTTCCGGGCAAGGTTATTAGCCTTGCGCCAATTACAAGGCGTATATTCGTCCCAAAATGGAGTTCAACTCCCATATAAATATTTGGTTAGACGTATCCAAAACTGCACTACATGTGATCGAAGGGATGCAAAAACGAGCAGTGAAACATATTAAGGACCCAGCTGTAATTTGATCAATTCCGCCGTTAGAACATAGGTGCAACATATCATGTCTATATATTTTCTATAGGTAATGTCACAGTCGTTGCTCAACTGAACTTGCTCAATGTGTTCCGCCTCCTCAGTCATTTCACCCCGATACCCGTCAATCTGAGAATGCGCATCAGTTCAAGTTGAAAGTCAACTCCAGGCGCACAAATAAATATAGAGAGTCATTGTTTAGCCGAAGCACACGAATGTGGAATACTCTATCTGATCATGTGTTTCCTCGTCGTTGTAATCTCCAGGCATTTAAGACCAATGTACATCGAAACCTCCTTTCCTTATCCAGTTCCTCTCGTTCCCCTCGCACTATGCTCTGACATTTAAGGATACTCCAAAATCCCTTTTTGTGCGGGCGTTTGCGTAAAAAAGAAAAACAATATGAATCGGCGATATGGTTTACACAGCAAGTGAATATACGTACAGTAACCCTTTGCCAACCATCCTGCAACCGGCCTCCGCATCCAAAAAATTTAAGGAAATATTATTGGAAATGGTAAAAGAACTCGATATTAATAATACTGTGGCGCATATGACAATCAGTACTAGAATATTCTAGAAAGTCGAAAACAAAGTACTAGAATGTTCTAGAAAGTACTGGAAAACTGGAGACTATGAGCAGTTGAAAATTCGAAGCTATGGAACGGACGGAAACGAAACTCCGAATCTGAATGAGGAAACGGTATAAATACGACACGCGCAGATCAAGAAGTAAGAAGTAAGCAGTAAAAGACGCGATAAGTACTGTTGGATAGAGGTGCGCGCGATCGTTGGCCGCCGATGGACGATCACAACGAACAATGGATGTCGAACTCGTTCGGCACAAAAGGGGAGAGAAAAGCGCGGTCAAGGTATAAGATCGCGTTACCAAATGAGCGAGAACCAATTAGTAATATCAAGTTATTCTTTATTGTAATGTTTCATACTTAAGGAACGTTATAATACACGATGGAGTGTAAGCTTGGTTAATTACAACGACTGGGAACGACTTGTTGTTCCGTTCGACTGCTGCTGATGATGCTTCGATGTAACGTGCACACTGGAAGTTGATGGTCGACTGACTGACCGTTGGTCACATATGAATTAATGTGACAACTGGCTGGCGTACCCTGGCGATGACGCATTGTCAGCTGGTTGCTGACAGGTGTGGTGGATATGTTTGTTGGGGAGTGTACTAGACGATAAACGTACTAGATTCTCCCCGCTGCATATAATTGTGAATCTGCAACAGTACGGAAGCGATAAGTCAAGAAATCGTTAAGTGTATGGTAAAAGTAACGGTTGTTATTAACGAACTAATAAAGTGTTACATTAATTCAAAATCAATTTAACGGCTCTTATTTATTAAAAATAGTTAATCCAGCGAACACTAAGCTCGCTACAATACCAATCATATCAACCTACTAAGCACATAAAATAGAATCAGCCACGCAACTAACTTTGGACTTTTTAATCTGGCACTAACAATAGTTGGGGGGATGAGAGCGAACATACAAGGCAAAGCCTGTGATTGCTTTCAACCCGGCGAAAGCCAGGACGATCCTTGTTTCTGTTCAATCCAAGTTGACATACATGACACACATGGAAAGCTACTTTGCCATCCACCAGGTAGTGAAGAAATGCATGCAGCGATATGCTGAGAAAGGTTGGCGCACGGAAAATAACCTTTCCCGGAAAAACAAAATATTGTGACGCATATGACAGCCAGTACTGGAATATTCGGGAAAGTCCAAAACAAGTACTGGAATATTCTATAAAGTACTGGAAAACTGGAGACTAGAACATTCAAGATTATGGAACGAACAGAAACGAAATACCGGAAAGAGAATGTGACAAACGATAACAAAGACGTCGAGACAGCTGATGGTGACAGATAAGAAGAGAAAAAGTGAAGCAAGCGATAGAAAAGAAAACCGTTGAGTGTTATATGAATTAAATTAAAAATCGATTTAACGGCTCTTATTTATTCAAAGTAATCAATCCAGCGAACCCTAAGCTCGCTACAATTGGTGTCAGCAGTGGGATTGATTATTAGTGAAGTAAATAAGCTGTGAAAGCGTGTTGTGGCGATGTCAGATCGACATTTGGAGGATCTTCGCGTTCCTGAGTTGAGGACCGGAATCTGGATAGCAGAGGACAGAAGTAAATTCTTCGACAGCGCCTACAAGCAGCAATGGAGGAAGAGGGTATTAATGTTGACACATATGTTTTTGCGATTGCGCCAGACTGTCCGGGTGGAGAAGAAACGCCGAGTCAAGATGGCGCCAATGTAACAGGCCGTTCGTTTGGCGGGAAAGAAGACAACTAATGAAATACTGGCGTTCGCATTGGCATATGAATCTGCTAAACTGGCTACCAGGAGTACATATAGAGTCCGAGAAATGTCCGTCCAGGAATGTTCTTGCCAAAGAATCGGGCATGTACAACGGAGAACCCCGAGATCTGATATGAAGTGTTGGACATGCGGCGAAGTCGGCTACATCGCTGTTGACTGTAGGAAACTTCGACGAATGAATGAAACATCAAGTGAGAATTGTTGTTCATGCACTAATCATAAGAGGCGACTATCAACGGACCAATCTGAGGTGAAGAAGCACATTGTACCTGTCAGAGTACTAAATGCGTCCGAGGAGCCGGTCGCAATAAGAAAAGGGGAGTTAACCGCAGAATGTGCACCCGTATCAATGATAAGCTCAGTTCAGCAAGGGAAGGTGCATAATAACGCTGATGCTCTATCAAGAAGACGACGTAAGCCAGATTTTAAACATTGTCATAGAGCGGAAGAGAAAGAAGAGGCGTACGACCTTCGAAATGTACAAGTAGAAGTACTAGATGGGTGAACGAGTGATGCTATACGCGCAGCTCAACTTCAGGATAAAGATATTTCGCTAATCCTGAAATACAAAGAAAAGAACGAGCGACCAACTTGGAACAATATTTCCGACAAGAGTGGAACATTTAAGGCATATTGGGCACAATGGAATTCCTTGCTGGTGGAAGATGGAATTCTAAAGCGTAAATGGGAAGCCGCGGACGGAAAATCCCATCGAATGCAGATTCCAGTCCCACCATCAAAAGTGAAAGATGTTCTAACAGAAATGCACGACGGGGCCTCCGGTGGACATTTGGGAGTTAATAAGACACTTTCAAAAGTGCGATCTCGTTTTTACTGGCTTCATAGGAGAGATGACGTCGAGTCTTGGTGTAGGAAGTGCACAACTTGCACTGCGACCAAAGGACCAACGGCAAAACAAAGGAGCGCTATGGAGCAGTACAACGTGGGTGCCCCTTTCGAGCGAATTGCGATTGATATCTCAGGACCGTTCCCAAAAACAAACGATAACAACAAATACATGTTAGTTATCATGGATTACTTCAGCAAGTGGGTAGAAGTCCTTCCGATTCCAAACTAAGAAGCAACAACCGTCATTGAGCAGCTAATCAATAATTGGATCAGCAGATATGGAGATCCCTGTGAGCTGCATTCCGATCAAGGCCGAAATTTCGAATCACAGATATTTCAAGGCATCTGTGCGGCACTGGGCGTAGGGAAAACTAGGACTACACCCTTACATCCGCAGTCAGACGGAATGGTCGAAAGGTTCAAACGAACAATAAAAGAGTATTTAACGAAGGTCGTTAGTGATCACCAACGAGACTGGGACAAATATGTACAAACCTTTCTCATGAGTTATAGATCGGCTAATCATGATACGACAGGCCATTCTCCAGCAAGAATCATATTTGGACGAGAGATACAATTACCAGCCGATCTGCGATTCGGAATACCTCTAGACGCCATAGATAAGACCGAGGACTACGTAGCCGAATGGAGAAATCGCCTCGACGAGATTCATCATTTGGTTCGAAAGCAAATCAAGGTATCAAGTGACAGGATGAAAACAAGGTACGACGTTCAAGCCAACGCACTCGGATATAATGCAGGCGATACCGTGTGGCTCTACAACCCTCACCGGCAAAGATGAAGATCCCCGAAGTTGCACCAACATTGGGAAGGACCGTATAAGGTCCTCACAAGAATTAACGACGTTGTCTATAGGATTCAGCGAAGACCGAACGCCAGAATGAAAGTGGTACATCGTGACCGACTGGCGACTTTTGTTAACCCAGAAGACCAGTGAACTTAGTTCGGGACGAACTAATCTAGGTGGAGGGTAGTGTGACGCATATGACAGTCAGTACTGGAATATTCGGGAAAGGCCAAAACAAGTACTGGAATATTCTATAAAGTACTGGAAAACTGGAGACTAGAACATTCAAGATTATGGAACGAACAGAAACGAAATGCCGGAATGAGAATGTGACAAACGATAACAAAGACGTCGAGACAGCTGATGGTGACAGATAAGAAGAGAAAAAGCGAAGCAAGCGATAGAAAAGAAAACCGTTGAGTGTTATATTAATTAAATTAAAAATCGATTTAACGGCTCTTATTTATTCAAAATAATCAATCCAGCGAACCCTAAGCTCGCTACAATATTATGGAAAATTTAACAAGCCTCTGCCAAACTGGATGACATCGACTCGAAATCGGGATCGGTGGAGAGATTTGTTAAATAAGGCCAAGACCGGATCCCATTTGTAGTGCCGATGATGATGATGACTAACAATAGTTAATCATCGTGTTTAAAAAAGTTAAGCAAATCAAATCTTTACAAGTGAATGTAGTAATCGATGGAAATAAAGCGGATCTTAAATTCAGTTCCAAACCTCTCCTCGGAACAGAATGAAAAGCCTTCAATATCCCCAAGAACAAATTTTCAGCAATTACAATATCTTTGGAAACCAACGTCGTCAAACGAGGACGTTCGAACTTAAGAAGGGAGGAGTTAACACAGCAATGATTTCATAGAAAATCATTTTAGAATTTATCTCTCTTTACATGTAAGACTTATCAGGTAAGTAAAAATGTGTTAAACTCTACATTATCTATCTTAAATGTTAAATCATTATTCGCACGTGAACGTTCTAAACTAAAGAAAGTTTGACTCAGATCATAAATAATTTTGCGTTTTAGAAAACTATCGTTCACATTTTTATGTGTATAAATTATAAGCAAAAATTTAAATGTGAATTTGTGTCGTACTGTACTTTCATGCAATTCATTTATGGATTACAATAGCAGCTGGTTAGTTTTGAACTGCACTTCAAAGAATTAATAATAAGTGTATAATGGAAAGGTCCTCCCTACAGTGTTGATAACTATATGATGGATAGTCCTTACCAACATACTCCAAAAAATAAATGTCGTCGACTTGGACTAAGTCGACCCGTTACTAAATTTGGCAGCCCAGTTGCATCTCCAAACAACCCGAAACACCGTACCCCACTATTGAGTAACGGTGGAGCTAGATATTCTCCAAAAACACCTGATCCCACGGAGTCATCATCAGAAAAGAACATACCGAAATCAAACAGCTGTGGTCCACTCCGGATGGGATTAAGTCGTAACACAAATGTCGCAAACAGGAAGAAACTTCACTTTACGCCTACCAGTCGAAAAAATGAAACACCAAGTAGCCTGCATGGGGATGAAGTCGGAGTTTTAAGCACACCACCCTCCACTCCTGAGCAAAAGACTCGTCAACAGAAGGTAGATACGCTGAAGGCATCAATAAACATGTATAAAGAAGCGTTTAAAAACTCCTTGGAAGAACTTGCTGAACTCATTGAACCAAAAATAGAAAAAGAAGAACTAATTTGCCGTTTGGGACTAGACCCGGATATGGCTGCTTATGTATAAATGAAAATAAATTCTCTAGTTGTTAACTATTTCACGTAATATGTATTGTTCTCCAAGATTACAGCCGCAAATTCTCACTGTTAATACACAATATATTTAGTCTAGTATTTATGTGGTCGTAGTGGCCTTTCTGGGTCGAATAGTTTCGGATCTTTTAAGAAATTTATATCTTTATGATAGTATGGCATCATCGCCATAGCTTGGGCTCGCGTAATAGCACTCTCCACTTGTTTTTGTTTGGCTTCGCAAAGGCCGGTGATGTGCCGTCCGTAAATCCGGCCTGTGTAATTGCTTTGGAACTGTGATAGGAGTTTCACATTTTTGTAATCAGGCGTAATGTTTAATCGGCAAAGAATACACTGCTGCCTTTCTTTCTCATACGGATTTGAAATATCAATTGGTTCGTCCGGATGTGGCACGGCAGTAGATGTTACAAATCTAGAGGTTACGTGATTAGTTGATGGTATCATCCATGTCCTCCCAATTCCACCTGGCAAATAACGGCATTGTGAAACTACTATTAAATAATCTAGAAATAACAAAATACTACCTTGTCGGACAATATTCAACAATAAATTCATTTTATATTATTTATAAATTGTTTCTTTCGGATTGTAGTAAATTGTCATCACCGGGTAGTGTTCTATATCAACTGTCACGTATATCGGTAATGTAGTTCATTTCTAAGATTGCGCTCATTGGGATTTATATTTCTTATTGTCTTAAAAGACCCATTTCCATATTATATGTTTTCGTGTTATTTTCAAATTGTGAATACCGCAATTTTCAGAGTAGGCCCAAGGATAATTGTTGTAGTAGTAGTGTTCGTAGTTGTCCGCTGTTCCCTTCAGAAAATGTTGAGTGGTAAGCCTTGTATGACGTTACCCTTGACGAGAGGAATCCAATGAAAGGCAGGAAGGAACCACACAAACCAAAGTCCGAGATCTTTACTTCAGGAGATTAACCTGGCGATGATTTCTCCGATGATGTGAGCGCGGTGAAGGTTGGCTGACGAACATGGCGAATGAAAGAACAAAACAACTTGAGGAATTTACCCTTTAAAGAGATTGAGTTAGTTTATTGAACATTTAATAAATATGTTAACAACAACGACATTGATTAACTTCTTGTTCGTTTTACTCGTGATGACGATGGTTGCTCCGATGTAACGAGCCCGTTGAAGGTTGAATGCAGACTGACTAATTGGCATAACTGCCAATTCAAAAAGCGACGCTATGACGTCATCGTGGTGACAATGATGGCCAGTTGGTGCCAGCTGCTGCGCAACTGGTATACATGCGAATGTACTAGATTTCTCCAGTACATTCCAGCACATTTAATTGCGAATCCGCAACATTCCGCCCGCCTTCGCCAATCATTGGCGAATCATTTTGTTCCAGGGGACGGTGGCTACGGGCCGGGAGTGTGCGGTCTGCTGGTGGCGGTTGGTCTTGGTCGGCTGTTCACTTTCACGTGGATGATCGGTTGAGAGGGGGCCGCCCGCCCTGAGGAGCGCTGGGGGCTTGAGGGTCTGGGATGGCCCGTATGATCGATGGCGACAGGAACCTCTTTCCCATCGCTGATGTCTGTTGCCTTTTGCGGTCGCGGGACCGGCCAGTTGATCGGGGTTAGAGTTGTGTGGTCGCAACCCACGATCAATGACCATGTGATGACTGGTGATGGGTCTAGCTATGTTGAGACCGGTGGTGGTGCCATGTACTGCGCACGTTGGCGCCCGTCTGGAGTGAGTGGCCGGCGGGATGCGACCGTTGGGGGTGTGTGCTGTAACGTGGAGTCGGGTGCGGTGTCTACCCTGGCACTGTCCGCGTGTCCTTTCGTAGTGGCAGTCACGGACCAAGTGCCTCCCGGGGTCGTCGGAATGCAGCCTCTGTGGATGCACAGAGGGGCGTGCTTTCTTGCTGGAGTTCGAGAGACCGCTGGTTGCTGAGGAGCGCCGCCCGCCAAGCGGGGCATTGCGCGCTCCTGGTCCTGTTGTGGTAGCTATAGGTGGTAGCGGTTGGCCTGGGTAGCTTTGGACCTGGGCAGGAGCTTGACAGCGTGATGTCCTAGGTGTGGTGGGATGCCTTGAAGTGTTCGAGTGGGTAAGCTCCTGGTTCCTCGATTGCCCCTTGCCCCTGCAGTGGTTCAGCGGGCGGGGGGTATGTCTTGTAGTTGGGTCGCGCAAGTGGTCGGTGGCTGGTAGTTGCGTGGGCCTCGTAGGTGGCCCCTGGGGACGCCGCCGGCGAGGCCTCCTTTTGGTCTTCTGATGGGAGCTGCGATCATCAGTCGTAGGGTCGGCCAGTTTCTCTGGGTCGGAGTTGTAAATTCGCAACCCATGAGGAATGGCCATATGATGGCTGGTGACAAGCCTTGTCACCTTTAGGCTTGATGATATGGCGGGTGCTGCGCCTGTTAGCACCCATCCCAGTTCAGTGGCCTGCGCGACGAGGCCGGAACGTTGGTCCTTCCTGAGACCTTCGACGATGATGTTGGGGTATATGTCTGCCCCAAGGATGATGTCCACCTTCTCGGCGAAGGCGATGTTCGGATCTGCAAGTTCCAGATCCGCCACGAACGAGAGATCCCTTGTCGTTGATTGTGGTGGTGGTGTATACACTGAGAGCCCGGACAGGATGAAGGGCCTCAGTGTCCATTGTCTCGAGCCGTGGAGGCGAGAAGTGATTCTGATGGCGGCCTGAGTCCTGGTGGCAAGGCCACGAGTGCCCCCAACACCGTAGGTGGGGACGGGTGATGCTTGGCATCGGAGGTGCAACCTTCGGGCGAGTGATGTTGAAATGAAGGTGCCATTGGAGCAGGGGTCCAGCAGAGCACGGACTTCAATCCTTTGTTCGGTCTCCGACGTCACGATGACTCTGGCTGTTGGCAGCAACGCGGAATGCTGTGAGGGGGTGCTGATTGTATGTGCGCAGACCCCTTCCTGGCGGTCGATCCGGGGGGCGGATCCTTTGGCTCGTTGCGGCGGTGATGTTGTCCCGTCGATGGCGGTAGACCGGACATGCAGCAGGCTGTGATGTCTCCGCTGGCATTGACGGCACGTCTTGTTGGAGTGGCAGTCGCGCAGGCGGTGGCGACCCAAGCAGTTGGTGCACAGGTTTCTTTTGTGTGCGAAGGACTTCCGACGGCCAGGTGTGAGTGATCGGAAGCCCTCGCAAGCGTAAATGGTGTGTGAGGCCCTGCAGAATGTGCAAGTGCCCTGTTGCTTTACGGGTGTCGGCGGTGTTTTGTGCATCGGGACACTGGGCTGGTTAGTCATCGGGCCGACTACTGTTGCTGGAACAGTCGAATTCGTGGAAGGCATTGGCGTTGGATCTGACACGGATCCTATGTACGCCGTGCCCACTGCTTGCTCTTGAGTCCGTGTGATGGTAGCCAGTTCCTCTGGGTCGGAGTTGTAAGTTCGCAACCCACGAGGAACGGCTATGTCATGGTGTGCCCCACAATGCGTGCGCGGCATCGTCTTCTGTGGCGGCTTCGGCACTGGGTCGATCATCGGGACCTTGGGAAGGTTGGGCTTTGGGCAGGCGGCACTCTGGTCGGCGGCCTGCTCACTCTTATCCACTGTTCTGGGGTGCAGTTCCGTTTCTGATGGCTTGATGTCGGCCATTGGCAGCTGCACTGGGGGTAGCTCGCTAGGGTGGAGGCGATTGGTGCTGTTGACCATGGTTGAGGAGGCTGCTTTGAGCGCGTACTGGGCCTCGAGGAGCTTCGTCTCTTCCTCGAGGTATATCTCTTCGGTTTCGCCGAAACAATCCTCCGCGAAGTACGCGTGTTGCTGATCCTCGGGTGCCGCCAGGTAGAAGATGTCGTAGTGCCGCTTGGAGAAGGCTTCCCATTCGGCGCGGAGTGCGCATTTGGTTGCCTCGATTGCTGTCGGACTTGGTTGTCCCTTTTCCTGTATGTTGAGGAAAGTACCGGAGATGGTGGCCCGTGCCGCGAACTGAGCGGCGATGAGTTCCTTAATCGTGGTCAGTTGTTGTACGAGAGCTGATGTTGAAGGCACTTTGGTTTGAACTCTCGTTGTAGAAAGTTCGTCGTCCTGCTTTCGTTTTGCAGCAACAGCGGTTTCCGATTCGTGTTGGTGATGAGCACGTGTATGATCTCTGCCGACCGAGGAATGTCGCCGGTCGAGATCCTTTGGGTTCCGCCGACCGAGGAATGTCGTCGGGGAACCGTTGTCAACGTTGTCGCCGTCGCCGCCATCACCACTGTCGTTATCATTGTCGGCTCCGTTGCGCATGGTGTTAAAAGGCGTATGATCTCTTCCGAGCGAGGAATGTCGCCGGTCGAGATCTTTGGTGTTCCGCCGACCGAGGAATGTCGTCGGGGCTTCGGTGTCCCTGCGGGGGGAATTTTGCGGCTGCATCATCCGTGATGACGATCCGGGTGGCATGCGCATGTCAGGTGTTGGTGGAGTTTCCGGGCGCCGTAGAGGTGGCCGGAACATCATTGGCGGCGAGAGACTTGCTGGCGGGGAGATGGCCGGTGCACCAGTCCGAGGAGCGTCGTTACCAGGTTTCGGCGTCGAATCACTTTCCCCGTCACCGGCTTCACTCGATGTATCACTTTCTTCCTGCTTGTCACTCTCACTGTGGTTAGGCTTAGGGTCCTGTTCCTTTCCCCGTTTCCTTTGAGCACTCTTCGTTCCCTTCGGGGATTCACCAGCATTTTGTCCGGATATTGCCAGCCTTTGCTGCTGCACTGGGCGCAGCTTCGATAGATCGGCTTCTACCTTTGCCTGTGGTTTCCTTTCACATATTTTTGTTGCCAAGTCCTTTTGACTCAATCCTTTCCCTTGACGTTCCTGTTGAATGATCTTGCCGACTTCTAAAGGTATTTTTTCATGTTTAATTTCTTCAGTTTCCCTGTCCGATTTAGCAGTGTTGTTAGTGTTGATGTGCTGCGTTTTAGTACCGACACCAAATTTCTGTTGAGTATCCGCTTGAACGTCCTGACGACGTGCCTGATTAATAGCACTTTTCGTTTTGAGGGCAGGTGATTTCGGGGCCCGTTGACGTAGAACCGTAACTGTGTCCCAGTCAGACATCTTGTGTTTGTTTCACAGACGATTGGATTGAAATTAAATTGATGCTTCAGCAAATGCTGCTGCTTGCTTGATTATGAATAACGTTTAGTAATACCTTCAGATCCTTGATTTGTGTCGAGGTAGCTGGCAGTTGTCGATGTGCCGCGAACTGGGCGGCGATGATGAAGATCCAATTAGGCACTGGATCCGTTTCGAAGGACCAGAAATGTTGTAGTAGTAGTGTTCGTAGTTGTCCGCTGTTCCCTTCAGAAAATGTTGAGTGGTAAGCCTTGTATGACGTTACCCTTGACGAGAGGAATCCAATGAAAGGCAGGAAGGAACCACACAAACCAAAGTCCGAGATCTTTACTTCAGGAGATTAACCTGGCGATGATTTCTCCGATGATGTGAGCGCGGTGAAGGTTGGCTGACGAACATGGCGAATGAAAGAACAAAACAACTTGAGGAATTTACCCTTTAAAGAGATTGAGTTAGTTTATTGAACATTTAATAAATATGTTAACAACAACGACATTGATTAACTTCTTGTTCGTTTTACTCGTGATGACGATGGTTGCTCCGATGTAACGAGCCCGTTGAAGGTTGAATGCAGACTGACTAATTGGCATAACTGCCAATTCAAAAAGCGACGCTATGACGTCATCGTGGTGAGAATGATGGCCAGTTGGTGCCAGCTGCTGCGCAACTGGTATACATGCGAATGTACTAGATTTCTCCAGTACATCCCAGCACATTTAATTGCGAATCCGCCACATAATATATGAATGTGACATTGCAAAAATGTACATGTTTAATTTGTTGCTATTTTTGAGGCACGAAGGATTGTTACGTGCGGCTTCTGTTACGGACCGACATTGAGTCCAGCGGACCGACATTGAGTCCAGGTCCCCCCAGAATCCACTAATCCCCCTTTGATTCCCCTCTTTACCCGTAAAAGGAAATAACGCGCCAAGTAGCTAATTTGCATAAACTACTTTATGCAAATTCTACTTGGCGGAGAAAAAAAAAATAATAAAATAAAAATAATACATCGAAAATAAATTCGGAAAACTGACAATTCGTCGTAAATCTTCGAATGTTTTGCACCCAAAAAGTACAAAGAGAACAAAGAGAAGATTAAAAAATGCAAGGAAGTGATTCACAAACGACGTGACACATTAAGCAAAGATGGATCAAATACATATGTTCTAACAGAACCATGGCGAGGTGAAAGTTCTGGCGTTGCGGCTTTACCTATACAAGACTATCTTCTTTCATCTGACGAAGAGGAGATCAAGGAGATCAAAGCAGAACGGCTTTACCTATACAAGACTATCTTCTTTCATCTGACGAAGAGGAGATCAAGGAGATCAAAGCAGAAGATGCCTTGCAGACTTTCGGAACAAAACAACAACAACAGCACAGCGACCGCTCAACGGTCGCTCTAACTTAATCACAGTAAGTCCCCTTCTTACCAAATATATTTAATTGTTATAAAATAAAAACATAACAAATTGGCGCAGCCGGTAACCACCAGCTGGAAATTTATATCAAAGCCGTCGGGGATATAAATCCAGTGGTGGAAGAGCCCCGAGGCTCTAACGTCCCTACGCCGACTAGCGGAACTAGCGGCTAGGTTTAAAAAAAATCCGAAATAACAAATAACATAAATAAAAAAAAGATATATTCTCCTTTTCTCGGGTTTATTTTCCAATTACAGGAAAGAGGACGAAATCAACGTTGGGAAGAATAATTGGAGATAGTTTACCAAACAACTTTTCCACTGTTTTAGTGTTCTCT